>JALIZH010001443.1:40000-43776 GCA_030522465.1 Rhipicephalus appendiculatus
TGCGATGTCGCTTACTATTGGATACCCAGTGCTATTTTCTCTGACCAGGCGCCGATGCTTGTTTTATAATAATAATAGTAGTAATAATAGTAATAGTAATAATAATAATAATAATATGTGAATGCATAATTTAGTTTTATACGATTAAAAATAAAGCATATATATAAAAACAAAATGGCCGCCATTGCAAGGTGTGTGTCCCCCCTTGTGGTCTTTATGGATTTACGCCACTGGTGTTTAGGTGTTGTGTGCTCCGTCCATTCAAGAGCTATGGTGTAGCCTTCGCCTTATTTGTGGACCAGAATATTTTTCACACCTCATCAATCACACATAAAAAAATCCCTGCATATATGTATTTGTAATGTTGCTTTCGGAAAAGTTTTTGTGGAAACTTTGTTTTGCGCGTTGGAAGATAGAGTCCATACTAGCGTATCGTTTAGAAACTAATAGAAATGGAGGGGGGAGGGGGGACACAAGAAGGATAAAGCCAGGGAGATTAACCAACCACGTGCTCGGTTCGGGTAGGGGGGGAATGATGATAAGAGGGGTAAAGGAATACGAAAACTGTGAGATGCTCAGTCTGGCTCCTTGTACTTGGTATTTGTAAGCGAAAGTATGGATGGCAAAACTTTCGCCTCACCGCGAAGAACCTGAATAATACGCATCCCTTCTTAATATAATATAATTCAGCTCTTTATTTCAGGCAAAAAAAAAATGTCTCGGAAAAAAATTTTCTGGAATTTCCAATCTATGATGATTCTGTAACGTTGTCATGCTCCCCAAGTAACCCTACTGTATGACAGCATGGAGTAAAGAATTCCCAACTGCGTGGATAGCCCACGGTGTGCACCGTGGGGTAGCCTAACCGTTCAGGAATTTAGTTTGTTAAGACAGCCGCGGATCTTTTACTGTTGCTCTCATGTTAGACCTCGTTGCGCACCTGTATTTTCCATCTAACGCCGCTTCGTTCATTCGTAACCTTACAATAATAAACTTTGAACTTACCAATAAATTCTAGTTCCGAAAGATGCATAGGGAAAGCGCACTTCGTTAAGAGATGTATGTGCACTGAAAGCTATATGCTTGTGCGACACTGAGGTTAGTCTACGAATGCGTCATTTTATAATGCAAGTTTACGAAGACAGCGCTGTCGTCACGGGCGCTATTACACAGGGAAGTACTTAAAGAGCCACACAACTCGTTGCCCAAGCTTTCAGCGTCGACGTGTAGTGCAAAAAGAGGCGAGAGCGATCAAATGAAAGGCGAGAAAGCACTGATGTGCTCTCTCTCTAATTGTGACACACGATACTCGACTCAAGCGGTGAGAATCACCGGCGTTTTACGATCGCTCGCTCCGAAATTGTGGTTGGGCAAGGAGCGTCAAGGACGAGGCCGGTTTCTCCCTGTCTGGCTCAAGTGTGTGCCGGTGTGAGTGGCTCGCGAACGACCGGAACAGTTCTCCCTGCGGGAGTTTACGCTTTTCCAAGTCCATTAAGCGTTTTCTTAAGCGACCCTCGTACAGACCAGAATACTCTAGGATGGCTGTAGAGTCGAGAAAGAAGTGTGCTGCGAGTCCTGAGCGGATTCACCGAGTGGTTTACCTCGAGCATTTGCAGTTTCCAGCACGCTTTTGCAAACACAGCCCGCACTCTCTCAAAGTCTAGACCCTCGGTGCTTATTCTTGTGTTCAGTCGGGTAAATGGATGGTGTAGTGGAATGCAATAGGGATGGGTGATGGGCCCAAAGAGAAAAAGCCTGGCGAATGTCGGTTGGATAAGGGAGATAAGGAGGAATGGCTCAAGCACAAAGTAACTGGAAAGCTCGCGAATTTCTCGCCCATTTTCAGAATGAGTACTTCGAAAACTCGCGTAACCTTCTAAAATAATTTAAATTGGGTACGTCTTGTGAACTCGGGGAGTAGAATTTTTGAATTGCAATATGTGCCGTAATGTAATTCCTTCAAGTTATCTTGCGGGGAATTTTTAATTGAATGATAATTAGCGGGGTTTTAACATTCATGGAACTTTCGCCGTAGCTGTAAATCATTTCTAATGAAAATTAATTTTTCGACCTTTTGAGTATTCGGTAATTGCTTATCGGTGCTGTATGCTTGTATAATCCAACAACATGGGACATTAGTCTTAAAATAGCGTCGGTGAACGACCAATTATAAACAGGTTTATGGAGGAAAAGCTTTGTAAATGCGAATTTTTCATAATGAGCAGAATAATACCCAAATAAACAAGTTAAATACTATGAAACATTTTGCGGGTAAACGCCACAGCCAGGCAGAGATGTGTCGTTGTAATTTTCTCATGGCACGCATTATTGTCTACTGCTATGGCGAATTACAATGGCAGATTTGGCACACTTCTGGTAGCAGTTTTTCTGCTCTATGCAGTGCAAGTCTGTTCCATTGGCAGATTGAGAGTGCCCCCTGCATGTTTCGTTGGTAGATATTGAGCTGCTCCGCCGCCAGATCCACCCCCACGGAGCAGCTCTTTCTACACCGCGAAAAGCGGTGGATTCGACCGGAAGTCGCAAGCACCCAGTGCGTGTACAGAGTATGGCGCACCACGTGACCGATCCAACGCTATGCCCAAGCGTGCCCGTTCTCTTCGCGCGCGCCCTTGACGGCGAATCGCGGCTGTCGCGGAAACTTTGAGAATGAGTAAAGTACGAGCGGAGTTACAGCTATAGGGATTTGTCCAACGCTTCAAGCGCTTCCTTTCTCCTTTCATACCATCGAGCGCACTGAAAGCTACGCAAAGAGGGGGCTGAAAAGGGGCAGGAGAATGCGTCCCTTCATACGGCACGTCATGATCTTTAAGAATTTTGTTTTTTTTTATGTGCCTAGCACTTTAGGGGCGCGGCTTGTCGTCCTTCCGTAGATCTCACGTGCCGTGCTCACGCTCAAGACCAAGTGGTCGATGCAGGTCTAGAACAAGACTAGCAATGCTTAAAACTGGGTAAAAATAAATGAACGAGGTCTAAAATAATATAGTTAACAAAAACAACCAAGAATAAATTCCAATAATTGAGTTAGAATTGCTAAAAACCCTTCGGAAACATGCAGGAGACCACTGCACTGCGCAAGAGGAGGCGCCACTACCTCGCAGAGCGCACGATTTCTCCTCATTCTGCGCTTCGCCGGCTACATCGTGAGAGGGACACAACCTGACGGAACTCGCTGCAGACGACACGTATCTCAACTGCCATAACAAGCAGGAAGTCGACAAGGCGCTTCAAAAAGTAGCGCGCATGTCGCACACCGAGTTTGCGAATCTCCTTAAAGGGCCCCTAAACAACCTCTGAATATACGAAGAACGAGCGAGTTGTTCTCTCCCGGCGTTTCCCGTTTTTGCGGCACAATTCGTGACTCTAGTAGTTTGCTCACGTGACGTCAGGATGAAGTAAGCTCTCGATTGGTCGATATACGAGCAACATCTGTTGGGAAGTGTCTCCGGCTCTGCTTTGCCATGCAATCGCATGCCCGTTCTGCCTTGTCTCGCATGACTATCGCGCGCGATAAGCTGATTCCACTTCCTTTTCTGCGTTTGCGACTGCGCTAGCGTAGATAGCGTGTAGTCGAAAAACGCGAAATCCTGACGGGCTCAACGCTTAGTGCTGGCATTGGACGTGTTTCCGGAAGAAATAAGTGGCGAGGAGGAGATAGCGCTTGTAGGAAGGGTAGTGAGGCAAGAAAGAAACTATATTTACTGGCTCACCTTTGAACTCGGTGTGGTTTAGGAGCCATTTAACAAGATTCTACTCGT
>JALIZH010001446.1:0-13655 GCA_030522465.1 Rhipicephalus appendiculatus
GAACAGGCAGTGGGAAACCTGGCTTGCTAGCGCAGAAAGTGAGAGCCAAATGGCCTCCTTGACAAGGTCCAACGAACCGCAAGGGCCAGTGGGGCTCTCGACCGATATTCCAGCGCACTGCTCTTTCAATAATTTTAAATGCGAATGCATTTCATAGTCGGGCTATGTCAGGCATCCGGCGTTGGCGTTGGCGTTGTCCGCGGAGGAGGAGGAGGAGGATAGGTTGAGGAGGTGTGCGCGCCGGCAGGTGTTAGATGTGAAGCATCTTATGGCGAAGCTTAATCCGGTGGTGGTGGTGTACGGCGTGACCGCCCCCTTACTGCGCATGCGCAAACCCTTTCAAAAAAAAATAAAGATAAAAAAACCTCCTCTCTCCCTCCCTCTCTCCCCTAGGCATCCCTCCCCGCGGCAACCACACCCTCACTGCGCATGCGCCTCCCCTCCTACGCTCCCCCTCTCTCCTCTAGGCATCCCTGCCCGCGCCGTCCACACTCCCACTGCGCATGCGCGTCCCACCTCTCTTCTTCTCTCCTACGCTCCCCCCTCTCTTCTCTAGGCATCTCTGCCCGCAGCGTCCACACTCCCCCACTGCGCATGCGCACCCCACCTCTCTCTCCTCTCCCACGCTCCCCCCCTCTCCCTCTTCTCGCCTGGCGACGCCGACACAGGCAGCGTCTGCTAGCGAGTTTCTTGGTTGAAAAAACCGACTGCTCGCGCTGCACAACCGTTCACTGGCCACCCCGTATATATATGGCAATGAATCTTGACCTCCAAGGTGGTGCCGGTGGGAGATTTCTCCTGTGCGTTGTTGAACAATAAAAAATTCGCAGCGTGCGCGTTAACTAAAAAGCGGTCTGCGGCGGAGCTCGGCGGAGCTATATATGAAAAAAAAAATTAAAAAAATAAATAAAAAAGTTAAAAAAACAAGAAAAAGCAAAAAAAAAAGGCGCTGCGCCGTGCTCCCCCGACCGGGCTGCAGAAATTAGGCGCCTTTTCCTTCTTCAAACCACAACCACCATATATAAATGGAGTGAACCGCGCGCGAAATGCATTCGCATTTCCTCACGATTTCCTTCGGGGAGGTGGGGGCTTTTTTTACCCAGTAAACGTTTAGCATTGCTAATATTAGTTCCGGCTTACGAAGCATAATAAACATTGGCTTTGATATTTGATTGCACAATCGCTGGAGAGCGCGATGTAGATGCTAAGGCAGATACAGATAACATAGTGTGCCCATATTAAATGAATTATTTTTACGCAAAGGTTTGAGAAAGTTAGAGGCTGAAGAATATGGTGGTACGTATTGTTGCCGTTGCCGCAACCTTTCTCGTTTGCTTGCCGAGGAGTTAACACGCACGGTGACTCACTGCATTAGTCGGCTTAGGTTTAGCCCTATTTGCACTGCTCCGACACATCTCTCGGTCGGTGGTCATTTCCTATATAGATATTTCTAAACTTTTAGTCGACAATAACACAAGACCGGTCGGTGGTTTCCAAGCATGCACCTCACTCCTTAAGTCGCAAGAAACTAAGGCCCGGTTAGTTTATTAGGTGGTAGTTCTAAACACTGACGTAACGATGGTGTCTAAATAAGCACCCTACGAGAAGCACACTTGCCCCTTGCGCTCAATCGCTCCGTCGTGGTGCGCTTAATTCCCTTCCGAAACCTTCAAAATGCATCAAGTTTCTAACAAAGCGTAATTGTATTGATTAGCTGATTTGCAAACAAACTTGTTTTCGCCCTGTTCATTTTGCAGGTATTTTCTACTGTTTGCACTGAGCACAACAATAATTAAACAATCAGTCACCACGCGCAACAGTGAAGTTTGATCAAGGTAAAGGGATTATCAATTAACGTGTCTATGAGCCTAATGCTACTCACAGTGATGTGAAAACTAAATATTTTTTAACGCTGCATGAACGCCGGTATGAGTTTTGACGCTTCTGGGAAAAGAAATGCGGCTCGCAAGATTGGAATCGGCGCAATGTGTCGTTCTTGTCGAGAATAACCACGCCGATAAGACATCTTTAACACTCTCACGTTAAAGGCCCATGTCGCCGAAATTCCGGTGTCGGGGTCGGCGTGTTTCTTTTTCCACAACATGGTTCATGCTGAAGCATCAGGGTTTAATCAGATTTATGAATGTGGAACCATCTACTTCAGAACTGTCGCCGTCGCTTATACGGTGTTCCAAGAACACACGTTGACTTATATTTATGTGCATGGTAAAGGAGCCCATGTGATGAAAAATAAATCTGGAGTCAGCAATGCCTATAATCATATCAAGAATCAAGAAAGTTTATTTTCAACAGTAGTTGTTAGGGGTCACCCCAGGCGAAAAGGCGAAGATGCAGCTTGAAAGTGCCTGGGGGCCCGTACAAAAGGCAGTGTTCACATAGATTTTGGTCAACGTACGCATACACAGTAAACAAATGATATTTATACTAGAATAACAACAAATTAAGGAGACAGAAATACTAAAAAAAACATAAGACATACATATATAAACTTTAAAACATGTGCATACATAAACAGAAAAGTAATTGAACTGAAAATAGTGATATCGGAAACATGATAAGTATCTTTAAACATGTTTGCTTTTACCACTTATATATTGCTACATATATTTGTAGAAAAAAGTATTTAGAGGAAGTTATAACACTATACAATGAATGAAATGTGTAGTGGTGGAAACTGATAGTTCTGTTTAGTGAAATTCAGATGTAAAAAAAATCGTGCAACCTTTTTCTACCTACGTTGCTAAAACCTATACCCTGTTTCTGATATTTGTTCAATAGATGCGGTACATTGAAAGCCAGTGATTGTTTGCCATCAGTTGTGCGCCATCGCGGTACCAACCATCTTTCGTGACTTCTGGTTCGAGGATCGCCAATTTGTTTTTTAAACTGCAGTTACTTCTTAAAAAAGCTCCTAGTACTTTCATTTGAAAAAGAAAAACGAGTACAATAGGCGGTATTGATAAATCAAAGTAGCGTTGATTACTTGATAGCGAAGAAAGAATTCTCGAGTTGGATGAGTGTAGGAAACGTCAGCGACGCATCGCAATGCTTTTTACAGCGAAAGCTGTTATGAGATCACAACAAGGGTCGTTTCTGCGCCGTAGTTGTCCGCCGCCGCCGCCGCAGCCGCCGGTGTCCCTAACCAATATCGCACGAAATAAAAAAAAAAACTAAATAAATAAAAAACACCTATGACAGAATGGGAATCGAACCCGGTTTTCTGCGTGGCAGCCCAGCACTCTACCACTGAGCTACGCCACTGCTTGAAACTGCGGTGCAGACTGACCCTACGCAGGCTTCATGTCGGGTAAGGAATCGCGTTAACGTGTGTTGTTAAGCGTTTTAGAACAGTAAAGTAAGAACCGGGCATCACTCAAATCGAATTGCGTAACCAATGGGTCGTTCAATGCTCCAACCCATTACAAAAGCCTCAGGCAAAATTCTTCATCGTCGTCAGCAACAGCATCAACAAAGTGCAGATAATGCGTTACAAGAGTGTAGCGGGTACCGCGCTTTTCTGAAGAATGACGAATAATGGCATAGTAGACGCTTCCCCACTACACAAAAATTATGATGATTTATATCGTAGTGCGTACCATGCAAGTGCGGTTGTTGTAGTTGCCCCAAGAATGTTTAAAAAAGGCTCTAGAAAGGCCGCTCTCCCAGCTTTCGCTGTGGCTGTGCTGCGAGTTCCGCACAGGCCTGGCGGTTTTTTCTGTAACACGAGGATTCTGCGCAGATTAGTCAGCGTAGTTGTTCCCCATAGAAAGTGAATAAAAGTTTACCCGAGCGCTGAATAGTGCGTTATATATTTGCATTTTTACTTTGCTCGGAAATAAATGGCGGCACCGCGATAGCGCTCCCGTAGCTGAAGACAGTGATCTTGCAAGATAGTCAACGTGAGCTGTCCATGTCATATCAGCAGAAAGGATGACGCCTAGCGATTTATGCGTTTCTACTAGCTCAATTTGACTCCCACCAAGACACAAGTCTGCAGGCTGGCGGGCAAGTTTGTGACGGGCATATCGTGGCTACCGCACGTAAAGAACCAATTTATCTGCTCCGTGCAGCCTGGTACAATTATACTTGTGGACAAGGCCGGTAGAAGCATCTATTCGCTCTAAAACACCAGGTATGCGCGGAACCTGCAGCGCAGCCACAGTGCAAGCTACAGGAGCGACCTCACTGCTAGGTGCAACGGGAAAAAGTGCTTCAGGACGCTGTCTGCAAGTACGGAGTGAGAAAAGTAGTGTGCTCTAAGAAAAAAAGAACATGTGAGACTTTTGTCGGAGAGTTTTTACTTGCCACGTATACGACCCTCTTTGAAGAGATACGCGAACTCTCTTGATGGCTGAGAGTCGATGATATTTAGGAGAGTACCTAGAGTTTCTTACGAAAACTCAAAGCACTTATAAATGAATGCTTATATTACCGCTGCTTACGGTGTCGAAGGAATTTTGCCAGTGACTCTCCTATGTGGGTCAAATGACACACACCGAAGCGCCAAGCGATTCTATAACTATTTAAAGCAGTCAACTGAGTCATGCAGTAGTGCCCCGCGACTAGTGTCGGAAATGGCGAGATATTCATTTAGAACCAGCGTTATTATATTTGCCGTTCTGCCTAGCGACTTCAGGAAAAGAGTAGTCCAAATTGAGCAATATTTTAATAAAACCTGACAAACCTGTTTCAGCAAATCAAAATAGGAAGCGCAAAAAGTTTTTGTTATTTGCAATTAGGCGGTTCAGGTAGACCCCGTTTATGAAGTTCTTATAGCGAATTCTCATAGCAGCGCAGGCTATAGCAACGCACTGAAATATGAGCGCTACCACCGAATCCGCCATTGTTCAGGTTAAGCGCTTAGTAACATGAGCGGGGCGCATCCGGCGCTCCCTTACTCTTGGCTAGTCACCAGGTGAGCTGGGCGCTTAATGCAATCTTACATTCCGGCTCATGGGCGCCGCCATCATGGCCTGATAAGCGATTGTTTTGCCGGTTTTCAATGTCGTAATATAAAATGATCATGGTAATGAAGCGTTCAACGTACCGGTCCAAGTGTTTTCGTGCATGAGAATTCACCATACAACTGTTTCTTTATTTGATACGGATTGAAAACTGCTACTTTATCAGTCAAGATGGCCGCGCTTCAGCGCGTCCGGAAAATGGTGTGAGCGCTTGCGGATGAGGATAACTGTGACAGACACCGCCAGCCGCGGCGCCACCCGAATCGGCTCTTGTGTGCTCAAACACGCAGTAGCCTAAGAACGTTTTAAAGCGAGGTAAAATACAGTAGAAACGGTCTTTTTATGGCACAGATAAAATTTGCGGAAGCTTCGCAGATGCGGCAACGCTTGTGCCACTCTTACCAACCTCTCCTTTTCTTCAACCGTGACCGAAATATTGCACTCTATGCTCCACACTACATGTAGGAGCCTTAGGAGAGTTTTCTACGGGCTCTTAGAAGTCTGCTCCTCCAGCCTACGCTGTGACTTTGGTGCGTGTTCTGCGCAGGCCACGATTTTTTTTACACAGTGTGCTCGCAATGACGTAAATTTGCATTTCATTGTGCCGGACTTACAAGTCTGAGTCTACTCTGATGTTAGGGCAAGAGTGGTGCTGTGGTAATATAAGTGCAGTTTTCCATTATTGTTTTTCAGAAAGGCACAGATCACATTGGCAGCTTGCCCTTATTCTACCAGTAACCACCTTTATCAACAGAGGTAATAATTATTTTCTATTGCACAGTACGACCTGAGGTGACAAACCTGCAACTAGGAGCTGTTGATGCAGACACCTTTGCCCTTAAGTGGGAACAGCCTGGGGCCTGCTTGGACTATTACACCGTAGAGGTCACAGACGAAAGCACCTACAAGCGAAGCGTCGTGACATGCAACAATGGTTTAGTGATCAAGCCAAACCAGACAAGTGTCACCTGCGAACAAATGAAGACCTGTGCAAACGTCACCATCCGAGTAAAAACTCACACCAGGGGACCCCCAGAACTCTCTTCAACAGGCGCCGTTTTGAGGCACGTCTTCCTGCTAGGAAAAGGTATGCATGAAATTTTTTTCTGACTATCCATAAACGAAACGTTACTTATAGTTGGCAGTAATTTGACTATAATAGGTGGAACCACCGAAATTTTACTCACCGGTGGCCTAATTAAGTGATGGCTTATGACACCCCTTGGCCATTTCGACTTCATTTATTGTCCATTCCGACTGAAAATTCTTAATCAGTGCCACTGGGAATTTCCCTAAGTAAGTAAAGAAATCGCTATGCGACATGCCGTACTCCATATCGCTCTCAACAACACGCACGCGAAAAGTTTTTATGTTTACGGCTTATGCAGTGTAGAGAATTCAAATATACATTTTGTAGGCGCGTTATTAGCAGAGAAAGAAAAGCGCATTTGTTTCCTATTGGACAGGACTCATGATCCTTCTTACCCTCCATCACTAGTGAGAAATGTCATCTTGAACAATGCGCACAAAGGTGACCCGCGGCGGCAAACCCACTGCACCAACGAGCTTTTCTTCCCGCGGTTCAGGTCTCTGTCCCGAAGGCCTGTCTGAACTATGAAAAATTCAAGTAAACATGTGATGGCATTCGGAGGAGGTGAAACAGATTCATTGCGCTCGGAAATAAACAGCCGCAAGTACATTCGTATTGCCGAAGGGCCTTACTTTCGACGTACAGCTCTATTTTAACAGCGAACCTCCTATTCTTCGCCGGGATTTGTGTGGTGTGGCAAAAAACTCCACGTCGGGGGTATGCGCCATAGAGGTTGGAAAAGCCTCACCATCGAGTACAGCGGGTACGAGCGTTAAACTGGAAGTTTGCCCGGTGAACTGGTGCAAGTGAAACACATGAAGCAGAGAAAGACAGACGGAAATAGATAGAAAGAAAAATGAAATTGAGAGCGAGAGAGAGAAAGGAAGAAATATGAAGAGAGAGAAGTAAAACAATAGCAAGGAAGAGGAAGAAAGAGAGAAATACGGAGAATAAAGTCATAAAACCATGGAAAGACAGAGAACGACAAAAAAAGATAGAAAGATATAGAAAGAAAAAGGCACGAAAAAGAGATATAAAAATCAAAGAGCAGGAGAGAAAGAGAGAACTAGAGCGAAACGAAGAAAGCGATAGAAAGAAGTAGAAAGAGAGAGATAAAAAAAAAGAAAGATAGAAAGACAGAGAAAGGCGTTCTAATAGACAGCAGAAAGATATAGAAAGACGCGAAAACTATATTGAAAAAAAGACGAAACAGAGTGAAAGAGAAACAAATAAGTAGAAAGAGCTGAAGCACATACAGAAACAAGGAAGGTATCCGATCTGTGCTTTTTCTTTAGGCTTGGCACCACTAGTCAGTAGCTCTCATAATTTTTGTTATATATTGATGAATCAATGCAAAACTTTATAAGAGAAAACATTACGAAACTGACATCTTTCGATTTACGTCATCTCAAACCGTGCTTTTATATTAAATTACAACATTGCGCTGTTCCTCGGATATCATAAAACATTGTTTTTCTTTAATGTTTATGTATTCATTTGTTATCTCATTTCTAAGGATTTATATATTCTCCCACACAATTTGCGATATATAGTTCCTCGATAGAGTGCCAATTAGACAAAACAATTGTCATTAATTCAGTTTTAGCATAGACAGGACTAAAATTAACGCGGTTTCTCTGATAGTAAGCGTGACAGCATTCAGCATAAACAGGCTAGAAACGAGTGGAAGATGGTATTATATTTCAAGGAAACCCCTACAACCTCCGGGTTTTCCAAGGCTAATTTGCCATTGTCCAGACAGCTGCCGTTTGTCATCGTATAGTCGAAAAATAATGAAAAGTGGCTGAATATCTGGAATGCTTAATCCTAAGGTGTTGAGTACCTGCCAACTCTCCCGATTTGTCCCGGGGACTGCCGATTTCCGAGGTGTCTTTCTGATTGTACGATTGCGGCTATTAAGCTCCCGATAAACTGTCTCAACCTAGTTTCGAAAAGGAAAAAAATGCGGCAGATCCCACGTACCATGGTAATCGATGTTATGCGGAGCATGCGTAGGGAAAGTGACTGCGGTATACGTTTTTTATACACTATCGGCTGATTTTTGCCTTCGCCGTTGCCGTCATGTCTCGGATATATATATATATATATATATATATATATATATATATATATATATATATATATATATATATATATATATATATATATATATATATATATATAGGCAGCCATGGGGGCGAGAGTGGCCGTAGCGTTGCAAACAGTGAAGTAGATCCTCTGTGAGAACAGTAACAACGGATGGGTTTATTTCGACAGTTTCGGCCAGAGTCTGGCCTTCATCAGGGAATAAAGGTACATGTTGCTTGCACTCCCATTTATACAATTTCGCATGGAAAAGTGAGAGAGGCAAATGCAAAATTTTTAAATCTGAGTGCAAGCGACATGTACAGCCGCTCCCACAAGTTTACGGAACGCGGGCTCCACTGAAAATGCGAATTTCTGCTCTGTTAGTGCACGGCGCATCTAACCTAGCAGGTAGCTGCGTAGTTCGCAAGGACTACTACAAGCTGGAACATCTGTTTGGAGGCTATGTTCATAGACAAAGCGGAAGTATAGCTTTTTCGGAAATTTCGTGTTCCGAAAACTTGTGAGGGCGGGGGGTACCTTTATTCCTGAAGAAGGCTAGACTCTGGCCGAAACTGTCGAAATAAACACTTCCGTTGCTACTGTTCTCACGGAGGATCTACTCCAACATATATATATATATATATATATATATATATATATATATATATATATATATATATATATATATATATATGAGTCACTCCATATCAAGTGTACCTGGTTAATTTTCGACCATCTCCGATCATGCTGAAAAAATCGTGCCGGTATATGCGAACGTGAGCAATAGTGATTGAGGCGTTATATCTCGCAAAAAAAAACATTCTGTTGCCTAGAGGGCGCTTCGAACTTTGGGCGCCCAAGTGAAACTGTGTCGCGCTAAATAATTTATATAAAATTACTGGTATCAGCAAGTACTACGAAACAATTTTGCCCCTTAATCTTAAGGCACTGATCTTGCAAGACTATGCTATTTTATTCATTTTTGTCTTAACCTTCTTTATTTTTGGCCTTGGCGGAAAACTGCAATATGCTGCATGTTTAGCGTATTTTATAAAAAGCACAGGTTTTTTTTCGTGAGTAATATATTCACGTTATGTGTTTTATAGGTTCCTATGTTAAATGATTAAAATACTCTGGGAGCAATTAAACCAAAGACGTTGCCACAATATTGTGACAAACTTGGAAAAAAATAGCATTTTGACTCATACTGCGGCTTCCTTTTTCTCAATGTAGCTGTCCAAGTAAAAATACGGCTCATATATTGTTGCATAGTATGCTTTGTTGGTAAGATATACAGAAAGTTTCAAAAGAGTAGTTTTTGTTTTAAGGAAGAAAAAAGTTTTCCAGCTGAAGAACTACAAGGTAGTAGAAAGCAACGTTTCTAGAACCTGTTCAGTTGCCAAACTCTCCGCCTCCGCCATACTCTGAAAGCGGCGCAAAACCGGCTTCCGGTCCAGGTGGCGCTACCGCCGCAACAGGCTCTACTTAGCAGACGACGAAGCGCGAGCGAGCGTCGCGCATGCAGCTGCTATCCGCACAAATATTGAGTTGCTTGAAAACGCAACGACGAGAACGATTAGTTTTTATCTTTAGGTAATCGTGAAGGCTTAACCCATTAGCAAGAATGTTTGAAAGCGCGTTAGATAGTGTTCTGTGTTGCGCGAACTATATATAGCAGGCACCCAGTGCTCGGCGGACGCTGCGGCTTTCATCAACTTCAGCGCGACAGGCATTAGTGTTGCTCATTGTCTAAATCTACTTTTTCAATGACAAAGCGAGCAGCTTTGACAATGTTTTTTCAGCTAAAGGGGAAGACTTGAAAGGTTCTGGTAGGTCTTGTCAAAATACGTAACTACAGAATTTCATCGGAGCCGCGCGAGTTGTGCAGTGGGTTGTGCTCACATCCTTCGCATAACCCATTATCGTTTCTTTTAAGTGCCCAAGAAACGTCAGGAAGATTAGGAAACATCGCTTAAAATTGTCATGCAGATCGGCTAAGCGGCACAGCGCATTTGCAGAAATCGACCTTTCGCAAGCGCATGACTAAGTCATGCATGTGTCACGACACACTTCGATAGCGATCAAAACCAGTCGGGACCGAATTTTTCACTGGCTCATCTGCGCAAGTTGCGGAAAGGAGCCGTTAGAGCTCGAGAGGTTCAGCTTCGAACAGAGTATGCAGCTGATACTCTAGGTTAATACTTCACAGCAGCTGCTTCTTTCTTCATATAGTAGCGCCTTGCGCATACTCTTACGAAGCATGGGCGCACATTCAGTGCGGCAACACGCGCCAGCAGTTCTGTCAGGTATGAAAGCGTTGTGATAGTGTGATATCTAAATGTCTTTGCAACATGCCCATGCACACTAACGCTCACTGACATATCTGCAGCGACGATGACGCATTTTTCAATGACTAGTGTGCGCTCATGACCGTTTATAGCTTAAAAGGCCACAAAACTACCGTTTTCATTATACCTGTCAATGCTGCGCCAACGCGCAGACGGCATACGAACACTTTCACTACCACTCAAACGGAGCGCACAGGCTGCCGAAGTGAATTCTGGGTTATCCGCACAGTTTTCAGACTCGCAGGGTGTTTTAACACGCTTCTAACATTTTTTTTTCTACCGTTCTCCCTCGATCTGGAATGTTGTTTTTCTTTTTTTTTTTCTTTTTTTTTTTTTTTTTTTTTTTGCGGCTTTGCAAGATACGACGGGAGGATATAAAGAACTTTCGGCACACTTCCCCTGCAGAAGACTCCACTTCATTATCGCAAGTGTATTCGACTTTTTTTCCCGTCGACAACGTGCCTTTACGTTTTCAAGATGTCCTCCGCATAAGAATGCACATCGCAAACTCGCAATTTGTCCGACAGCCTTTCGTCAGAGCGGGGAATAGCGCGATCTTACGCTGCACAGAGAGCCGAATCACGTGGAGCCCAGAAGTTTCTCGGAAGTCCTATAGCCGCTTGTGCATCCAGACACACAACAAGTGGACATTGCAGACGAACGAACATCCACGCTACATCGAGCACAACAGCACGCAAAATCTCTTCAGTGAGCGTACTACAACACGCGGATACAGCGCAACCGCAGCCAAACACACACTCGATCCGGCGCACGTTGCTGGACTGGCTGAAGCCTGTTGCGACAACAGCGCCACTTCCAGCCACCGCTGCGGCGACGCCGCGCAACCCCGCCGAGTTTTCAAACTGAACAGGTTCTATAAACGTTGGTAGAAAGTGTGCCTTGCCTCGCCTTCACTGCATAGCACGTCAGCGCAAGATTCCAGCGGGGGCTTTTTTGGCAGCGAATAATCCATGTCATACAACTGCTTGTCAGTTGTTTTAGTAATACTGTTGTATAGAACGTCAAGAAGGGTTATAGTGCTAAAAATTACGAAACGGTATCTTCCCCTTTGGGCATTCAAAGGGCAGGTTCTCTACAACCGCGTCATAGTCCCAAGGGGCAGAATTATAATGTAGTCGATGACCGGCAAAACAGTATTGGGGCGTTGTGTTTGGCTACTGATAATTAGTACACATGATATTAATAATATTTAACGACATAATTACAGTATAGTTTGCCTAAGCTGTTTTTATGATTTTTCAGGTATAGGACGATGCGTGATCGCTTACCACTGTTTTTCATGATGAAATTATGTATCGTAGGTGTACACGTTGGAGGTGATTCGATATCCTGCTTATAAATGACACTTAATGCGCCATTTCCGGTTGTGATTTAAAATTTTCATCCACCGTTTTCTTAATGGTCCTTGGGTGCTGAAAATGTTAAAAGTTCGTCACCATTACTGCACGGGCTTTTAATTAAAACGTTTTCAACGCCTTCGGACAATTAAAAAATAGGGGGATGAAACAGTTAAAATTTCTCCGGAAATGATGACTGAAGTGTCATTTATGCAAAGTAAGCACAGCGAGAAACAGAACAAATAGAAGTAAAAATAACTCCTTGAGGTGCGATATCCGCATTCTTAGACGAAAATTGTTTGTGTGAGTTCTTTCCACCAATGGCTCAGAAAGTGTAAGTACAATGAGCATGCCTGTAGAAATCACGAAACAGCATGATACCGGTTCTATGGCTTGTGCTGCTATTTGCCTAAACCTTTAATGGCTTGTTAGTCTAGCCCAGATATGGCGTGCTATCAAAATTCAGCATTATGCGTGGGAAATGAATAATAATTTCACCTGTGATTCATGTCTAAGATTTCTAACTGAGATTTCCCCCCACCCCATTTTTTTTTCAGCCCCAACTGAGCCGACTGATTTGAGGTTGGTTTCCGCAGAGGGCGGTAATTTCACCGTCACATTCCAAGTGCGATCAGAATGCTTCGACAATTGGTACTCGTACCGAGGCGATGCCAGCAAGAGCAGTAGTAAAGTGTTATATAACGACATTTGCAACTTCAGAACAGTGGCTTATAACCAGCGAAAACTCACCTGCACTGGAATTCAAGCTTGTGACAAAGTGGACTTGAAGATATGGACTTTGAGAAAGGGACCACCAGAGCGAGAGTCTCCTGTTCCTGCTATATTACGGTCAATTAATATACGCGGAAAGTGTTAACCTGAGTTAAATTCCATACCATTATTCAGCAAATAAAGTTTACTCATATGTTCGCGCTTTTCCTAGCTGCAAAATAGCACGTGTTCTTTTTTTCAGTTTTGTGGCAGTTTGTAGCCTTCCCCCTCGCGTAAAGAATAAATTACGTAAAAAATTGCGCACACTGAAATCACGATAACGTTTTCGACAACATAAAATGGCAAGTAAGATCGGAAGTTATGTGGCTGTTACAAGCATTTTATGTTCGTGTTTTCTTCCTTTCCCGATCACATAGATGTGGCAATGACAGTTAAAAACTAAAGCACCGCGATTTGCATTGCAAGCTTTACATTGTAACGTAAGAAAAGCGCAGTGATTTGCCCGTCAGAGGACCTACACTATGCAATGGAAAATTATTAATCATTCTGTGACATCGCGATCAGCCTCGTTCAAGGCTGGCTTGAGCAATCGAACAATGGATAATGTATAAACAGAACGGATCTTGGCAGCAGAAGAGCAAATCATCGAAACAGAACTGGCATATAATCCACAGTGACATGAGCAGGAGCACAAGAACAAAATACCTTTTAAGTTGGTTAAATGTTTGTGCTAAGCAATTTCTTAACTTGCTCTGATATCTATTTTGCTTTTAAGCAGCGGGACTAATTGATTTGCCCCCGTGAATCTTCGCCAATAGAGGAGAAGAGGATACATCAGATGGTAAATGGCGACGCGATAAATACTGTGAGCACACGACAACCGACAAAATTAAAATTACGATGCGATCGGCAAAACCATTCCGTGGTGCGAGAAAAAAATATTTTCCAAGACTCGCAGTACAATTTATCTGAATATCCTTCTTTGTCGGTATTACATAAAAGCGGGCCTGTTAATGAGTTATTTTTTCTCAGAATTCAATAACAAACAAGATTA
>JALIZH010001447.1:0-28456 GCA_030522465.1 Rhipicephalus appendiculatus
CGCAAACACACACACACACACACACACACACACACACACACACACACACACACACACACACACACACACACACACACACACACACACACACACACACACACACACACACACACACACACACACACACACACACACACACACACACACACACACACACACACACACACACACACACACACACACACACACACACACACACACACACACACACACACACACACACACACACACACACACACACACACACACACACACACACACACACACACACACACACACACACACACACACACACACACACACACACACACACACACACACACACACACACACACACACACACACACACACACACACACACACACACACACACACACACACACACACACACACACACACACACACACACACACACACACACACACACACGCACACACACACACACACACACACACACACACACACACACACACACACACACACACACACACACACACACACACACACACACACACACGCACACACGCACACACGCACGCACGCACGCACGCACGCACGCACGCACGCACACACACACACACACACACACACACACACACACAGGCATCAAACTCGTATATTGCGACCTTCAGCGTAGACGACACGTCGGAACAAAACTTTCGCCGTATTAATTTGCGACGCTGGGCCTCATTAATACCTCGCGAAGTAATCAGCACTCGTTTATGCCATCGTGACAGTTGTGTTTAAAGTGCAGGCAAGTGCCCAGCAATGCATGGACTCTCCGTGCGTGTGAACATTTATGACGTGGGAATACTGCTGTTGCGTAGAGGATTATGTTGTAGTACTGAGGTTAGGCATGCAAATGTACTTTCATGGGTAACTTTTTTAGTACTGAAAAAAGGTTTGTGAATGTCAATTGAAGTATCGATTTTGCACTCTGTGATCATTGACAGCATCACAATGAGAACTATTATGTAAGAGAAAAGGAATAGCCGGAGCCACACATAGGCACCAGCGTCGACTGAAACGCATGTAACGAAATATGCAATCTCCATCCTCACCTAACAAGGTGTGGGACCGAGCTAGTTGGTATTCCATGATAAACTACTTTTTGCGCAAATATTTTCAGGACAAAGGACGAAAGAAACGCGGACGGGCGCAAACTTCCAACTGAATTTATTAACGAAAAGTGACATATGTATACTTAAAAGTGTCAAATGAAAAAACAAAAACACCACTGGCACAGGTGCGCGGTGTGTCAACGCGCATCCGCTAATCATTCCCCCCAGATGAAGTGCTCGTTCCAAGAAGGACATTTCCTTCTCTGTCAATGACACTGATGTCGTTTGCGTGAGCATGACATCAGTGTCACTGACAGAGAAGGAAATGGCCTTCTTGGAAGGAGCACTTCATCTGGGGGAATGATTAGTGAATGCGCGTCGACACACCGCGCACCTGTGCCAGTGGTGTTTTTGTTTTTTTGATTTGTCACTTTTAAGTATACATATGTCACTTTTCGTTAATAAATTCAGTTGGAAGTTTGCGCCCGTCCGTGTTTCTTTCGTCCTTTGTCCTGAAAATTTTTGCGCAAAAAGTAGTTTTTCCATCCTCACCTTGTGACGATTGCAAGCTTCGAAAAGATACGGCATGTTCGCAGACTTGAGGAGCACAATCGTGGCTCCGGAGGATAGGACGTTGAAGACGAAGGAGAAGAAGAAGAAAAACGATACATTGCCTCCCCCAATGGCCACGTCATCCGGCGCTAGTATCCCGAGCATCCTGCAAAAACATTTTTTGTAGCGTTAGCTACACTGGCGTAGCCAAACCCGTTTCACGCGGCTCATTAAGAGCCGTGCTGCGCATGCGCGAGGATCAGTTATGTCACACAGATGGCGGACCGGAGCCGGCATCTCCCGCGCACCTGCCGCCGCCGCGCGCAACTCACCGCCGCCGGTCTGCGCATTCCAGAGGAGTGACGTCGTAGCCGTGGTAGACGCACTAGTGCCGGCGCGCGCGCAGCGTTCGCCTTCGCTCTGCAGTCGCCGTCTGACACTGCGCTGGAGCCGCTGCGCTTCTGACTGGCGTTTGCCAGTGTGGTATAGCCACGGAGGAGAGCGCAAATGCTGCTCAACGGCGCAGAAGAGCGGAGAAGCGTGACTCATCGGATCCCGAAGTGGCTGCCTGGCAATTAGCGGTTGAGGGTAGGAAGAATGAACAGAATACTGTGTTGGGGCCATAGAGACGGCAGCGTGTTACTTCACTGATCACCAAGCCGTCTTTGTGGCAATAGAGAAGCAACCTGACGTTGAGCGAAAATATGCATGTGCCACACAATACGTATACCGTGTTTGTGTGTCATTGGAGCAGCAGTCAGCATGATAATCAAGCTAATCCTAGACAATCTAGACAATCAGGAAAGCTAAGAATAATCAGCTGAACCTTTGCTAACGCTACGCTACGTATATCCTGGCATAGCCGAGCTAAGCCACTGCAACATTTTTTTTTCATGTTGTTATGTAGAAAACGCAATGCACCGAGGATAAGCGTCTAGTAAAGAAACGAAGTACCGTGACATCATGGTAAGCTAGGAAACAGTAAAACTCAGTTTCCGGAAAGTAGGAATTGTTTTCCCCGCTTGTCAAAGCGGGACATCAAAGGACAATAAGAAACACTGTGTCAAGTAAGACTAATTATTACTTATAAAACACAGCCGTCCAATTCTCTGTCGTAGGTTCTTATGAAAAGAGAAATACAGTTGTGAATTTTATTTCTGAATTTCGCGCACTTTCATTTAGGAAACTCCAGCACCTGAATATCAGGGTGATCTTAAGTATTTCAAGTCGCCTTTCATATTTTTGGTCATATTGGCTGAACAAAGTTCCCTTAAACTTGCCATCTTGATTGTCGGTCATCCTTAGAGCGCGGTTCAATTTATTTTTTCCTTACTCCGCTAAACTTTACGGCATCATGGCGAGCTGGGACGGAAGTTTCAAGGAAGCTCTGTTATCTGTGTCTATTAATACTTTTTGCGCGTTTTTTTCTGTTACTAAGCATTATCCTGCAGCAACAGTAGTGTTTTTATTTTGTGGAAGAGTAAGATACCAAAGCAAGTGTAATCATTTTCCTCTGTTATGCTCCTTCAAGTTCTTTGAACAGAACTTATTATGATTCCAGATCATAACGCGACAGCACAGTTTATTTGGATAAGCTGTTGAAAATAAGTATGTGATATTAGTCACAGGGGCACTAGCAACGAACGTGCTAAGAAGGCACGCACATTGCAAATATTTCAGAATGTAGTATACCAGGTTGCGAAAAACTGCAATGCTTCTTTTCCGCAGTAGATAAGGTACAAAATAATGGATTACTTTCATTCGGTGGAGGCGAAATGCTTGAGTGTAACGAATGCAAATTAAGTCCATATGCTTTTATCATGGCACTTATTGCTCTGGCGTAAGATGTTACGCTGAGAATCCCTTGAAGCCATTATATGCGGCAGGTACTTTTAAATATATCACTACCTGTGTAACCCATGTTAGTGCTACAAAGAAATACGTACATAGCACACACTTTTCGAACTCACCGTAAAATTACGGAAGCTCCACAATGTACTCGTTCTGTGCTAAAAAAAATGTTTTATTGCGATGTTGCTAACAAATAATATAAAGAAGTGAAATCCCGTTTAGATCCGTTCTTTTGTCAAGCATGCTTAGGTGTTTTAAGTAGACTACAAACATCCGACTGGACGATTTGCCCAAATTACAGGCAAGCCTTTAGCATTGAACCTTCAATATGGAATTATATTGTTGAAAGAGCATATAACGCAAGCTAATTCGGTTTGTTTTTCAAGTGCGCGCTATTCTACGGGCCTTGAGAAATTCGAATAATATCGTGCAAAGGAGCCACTCTAGTGGACATGGATATCAAGAGTAATATGGAAATATTTTTCCGCGTTGTTTTTCGACATGAAGCTTCTCTCACAGTGTTTTGATTAGAAATCTCGCAGTCTCACATATAGCATGAACTCAACGTTCTTGTTGCGTTCTTACGCGGTGTTATTCGTGTAGTATTTGGAGCGGCGCATACATATAGTTTATCTAAATAAAGTATGGATGATCCACCGTAATTCTCTGAAGTGGTCGAATAATCGTCACTCCTAAATTTACATACACGAGGAAGTCGTCCCTGTAATTTTTCTTTGATAGAGGTAGGCAGTCATTTAATATTTCCCGTACACATTGAAGGGGCACTGCAATACTTTTCCAGTACGGTAAAAAACCACTGCCGATCAGTACCGAGTCTGCTGAGAACACACGAGCCTAACATTATAGCGCCGCTTGCGTCTTGGAACTTACAACTAATTCTCAAAGTTCACTAGAACTCGTTCCCTAATCTCTCGACAAATAAAGCCATAACACCAAATAACCGCACCATAAACCCAAAGTACATGTCCATTGGCTAATTTGAGCATCGTGAGCTGCATAGTTGCGGCGGCCATCGCGGGATGTCGCCACTTGCCCACGCTCGAGATGACCTTGAAAGTTAGCCGCGCCTTCTAAAAAAATTATTAAGGCAGCTTCGCCATAGTGGTGCCAAGCCTGAAGGCAGTGCGGAGCTGGGCAGCCTTCTTTGTTTCTCTTCGGTTTTCTTTTTCTTTCCACCTCTCTTTCTTTCTTGTTCTCTTTTTCCAGTTTTTTCTGCGTGTTTTTCTCTTTATTTCTATTTATTTCTATTTTTCTTCCTATTGTTTTTCCTTTCTTTCTCTCTGTTTCTATTTTTCGCTTGCTTCCTCTTTTTTCAAGTTTTATACGTGGTTTTGCCTACTTTACGCGAAGCGACGACAGCATACGACAGCCCAGGCCCCAAAGCCCTCCGCACGTAATATCATCATCAAGGCGCTCGAAGAACGTGAGGAAGAAGGCTTCTCTTTGGCGCGAGCGCGCGCTTAATATGCTACAGATGGCTATGCAATTTGTGGTTTCGCTTGCGTTACACCAAGTGACGACGACCGCATACGATCACAGCATACGACAGCACACGACAACCCGTCCTAAAGTGCTCCGCACTTAATAGAAAAGAAAGTGTTCAAGGTCATGACGTGCGCTGACAAAGGAACGCATCTTCTAGCGCCCTAGTCATCAACCTCCCTGCATAGCTTTCAGCACGATTCTAAGTATGAAAGGATAGAGAAAGCGCTGGAGGCTAGCGACAAATACCAGCTACTTCAATCGCACCTCTAAAAAAGACACAGTTTCACCGCAAGGGTGAAGCAGGCAATGCGATAGAAACATATTCTAATGTTAATCGAAGTGAGGCTGGCAGCTAACTCCTTTGGATCCGATATCACGGTACACTACAAAATGCTGGTGTAAGAGCATACTGCCGCTCTAGGGACACTGTTCGCACAATGTGCTCGCGTTCAAAGCGGAGCACATAGGAGCCAGCCGCCCGCTGTCGGCTGCTGAGATTGCGAGATAACGCGTGCGCGAGCGACGACCGCGCTCGTAAAACCAAAGGTTGCAGTGGCTGCATGAGGGACCCCCCCCCCTCCCTCGCCTACTTCAGCGCTTGTTATTTTCCTCTCCTTGACCATTCCCCGGCTCTTCGAACAGGCGGGGTATCTTATCGCATACGCCTCGGAGCGACGGAGGTGGGCTGGCTCGTTTGATGTCCGCTTCAGCGGCGTTTGTCGCCCCCGCTCACGCACTGTTACCCGCGGGATATATATACATATACGGGACATGACGGCAAAAATCAGCCGAGAGTGTCCATATAATTGCTATCGCAATAAAATTGTTGCGGCACCTAGAGTTTGTGCGGCACCTAGATGTTCTGCTCCCCACCCTCCCTGTTGAATATTGTTGAATGTGCATTCGAAGAAAGAAGAGAAGGAAGAGTGGGCGCGAGAGGAGAGCTCGCGCGGTGTGCCGAAACGAACGTTTGCCTAGCATGGATGCGTGTTGTTTTCTGAGTAATTAAACCTTTGTTATTTCCCATCTACCGGCGAAGACACCTTTATTCTACATTTTATGGTGCCGAGAAACCCGGGACTCTCCGATCCAAGCGACCCGACGAAAGGACTTCGCCCGCAACGAAGATGGAGCGTATCAAAGGCAAGCGAACGATTCAGCGAGCTCTGCACACGCGTCTGCGAAACGAGGCACGCCAACTCATCGAATCAAGCCAGTTCTCTGCATCGGATCTTCGTGTGGTGCACGACAGGCTAAAGGCATGCAACGATGGCCTGCGAGCGCTGAACTTAGAGCTTGAAGGACACTGCACGGATGATCAAGTTGCGGAAGATTGTCTCCGTGGCAGAGTACGAAGACAACGCTGCTGCTACGCTGTCGTTGCTCTGTCACTACATGGATGAGCTCAAGGCGTCAGCGTCAAGGATCGCCGACAGTGCTACAACGAACGATGTCGCGAAAGAAGGTATCGCTACTGCAGGAAGCCGTACCCTTGGAGATCAGGTGAGGCACGGGCTCGTCGGCTCTCGTCTCCCTAAACTTGAGATGCTCCACTTCAATGGAAGCCCAATGCAGTGGCAACCTTTCTGGGACATGTTTAAGCACGCTGTTCACGAAAACCCGATTCTGACTAACATCTAACGGTTCCACTATTTAAAGAACCTGCTGACTGGACAGGCTGCGAAGGCCATCGATGGCATTCAAGCCACGGAGGGGTCATACGAAGATGCCATCACCCTTCTAACTAATCAGTTTGGAAACAAGAAGATCATCGAGCAGCAATACTTGGCGAACCTGCGAACGATCAAGCCAGTAAAGTCTTCCACCGATGTGGCTTCGTTGCGCAACCTATTGGACACCGTCCACATCAACATCAGAGGACTCAAGGCGCTCGGATGCCCTGAGCTCTCCTATGCCGCCATGCTTGTCGAGGTCCTCACCAAAACGATACCAGGCGACATCTTGGTGGAATATTTCAAGCAACAAAGCCACAGGACGAACGTCGAGGCGCTTGCATCATCGGAGGCAGAACTGCAGGAGCTTATCGTTTACGTCCGCGTGGAGGTGGAGGCTCGTGAGAGAAGTGCCTTTTTTGACGCCTATGATCCTGGTGCCCGAGATCACCGAGAAGGCATGCTTCACAACGCTCTACCTACGGCTTCTGCTTTGATCAGCCAAGCAACGAACAAAAAAGGTACCTGCTTCTTTTGCCGTTCTGCAGCGCACACCACAGAGTCCTGCACATCAGACCTTAGCTTGCATGAAAGGAAGAACCGCCTTGACAAGGCCGGCAGATGCTTCAGATGCACAGTCAAAGGGCACCGCTCTAAATACTGCCATAGTCGTGTCACTTGTTCGAAGTGTAAAGGAAGGCATGCAAGCCTTGTTTGCAACCCAAACTACAATCAGAAGCAGCGGTCAAACGAAGCAAGGAGCCTTAGCTTGCATAACTCCACGAAGGAGTCGTCATCGCAATATAAAGAAAACGTGGTTCGACTACAGACATTTCGTGCATGGTTACTAAGCGAATGCGACTCGAGCTTTATCCGAGGGGTATTTGACAATGGAAGTCAACAAACTTTCATTAGAGAAGACGTATCGAAGAGATTGAACCTACCAACTATGCGCACCATTGAAATGAACGTTATGGCATTTGGAGGAGTGAGCGGATCGCCGAAAAAACGAATGAACATTGTCAAGGCCACGGTGATGAATCAATTCAACCATTCTAAACATGACATTGAAGCTATAGAAGTACCATTTATCTCTGAACAGCTGATTGAAATGCCAGCGACAAACATGTTTTTGCACCAGCTGTTAGAAGAAAAGAAGAAGTCTAGGGTTCGACGAAAACTCGTCTGGCGAGGAAAAATCATGGTTGAATAAAACGTACACTCGCCAACTAAAAAAGAAACACAAAAACAACAGAATCGACGTTTCGGCGCCCAGTACGGGTGCCTTGTTCACAATGAACGAATGCATGGTGGTCTTTATTATATATGTGTTGAAAGACGCAATGCGCTTACGTATACCTCAGGGAGTGGACCGCGTGTCCCATTTATCGTGTTAGTAGTAGATTGTATGCAGAATGATTCGATGAGGAGGCGGGATGGTAATCTTTTCTCTTTTTCGATGATGGAAGCCGATTGCCAGTCAAGACAGTGTCCAGTTTTTTCATGATGCTCTGCCAGGGCGTTCGAGACAGTGTGTCCTTTGGCTACATCATTACGGTGGTGTTGTAACCTTCTTTTGAAGTTTCCAGTCTCGCCTATATAGCATGCCCGGCAGTCCTGGCACGGAATTTTGTAGACGACGCCAGGGTATCTTTCCTTTTCGAGGCGGTCTTTGACACGGACGAGTTGTTGTTTCAACTTACTTGACGGGATATGGCAGACTTGTACTTCGTAGTCTCGAAATATTCTTGAGAGGGATTCGCTCACGCCTCGTGCGTAGGGGAGTGAAGCCCGCTTCTTCGCTGTCGTTGCCCTGGCAGGGGGGTCAGCTGCGCGCCTTTCTTCTGTTTTAATCAGTTGGCTGGGGTAGCCATTGCTGATCAAATCTTGTGTCACTCTCTTGAGCTCAGCTCTGCGCGCATCGGAAGTGGAACACAATCGGTATGCGCGGTTAAACAGTGTCGATGCAACAGAACGTTTTTGTCCGATGAGATGCGCCGAATAAAAGTGAAGGTATTTCCCTGTATGTGTAGGCTTTCGATAAACGCTTGTTGACAGGCCGGATGCGGTACGTATGACTTCAACGTCCAGGAAAGGCAAGCGACCGTTCACCTCTTCTTCAACGGTGAAATCAATTGTGCTCTGGAATGAGTTCAGGTGCTCCAGAAAAGGGACGACGTCTTCACGACGGATAATGGAAAAACAGTCGTCTACGTACCGCAGGAATAATTTCGGTGCAGGCTGGAATGTCGCGAGGGCTTCTTCTTCAAGGGATTCTAATGCGATATTGGCACAAGACACTGACACCGACGCTCCCATTGCCGTTCCGAACACTTGCTTGTAGAACGATCCATTAAAAGAAAAATATGTGTTGCGCAGGCAGAAATCCAAAAGCCGGCACACATCGTCGGCCTCGAACGGGTTGCGCGCAGGCAGAGACATGACATGACAAGAACTTTATTTGAGTCCTGAGGAACTGATATTGAGAGGAGCCAGAGGCCCCCCCCCCCCCCAGATCAAGTCGGTGGCTCCGCCCACGATGGGACCGGAAGTCGAAGTTCCGTCGCTATGTCGTGGGCCCTCTGGACGGCCTGGAGTTGGGAGTGGAGACTGTTGCTCGTCAGGAATTCATCCCATTGTTCCTTCGTGATGGGTAGAGAGTCATTAAGGGCTGGGCACAGCCAGAGCATGTGAACGAAAGAACATGAGCCGTGGCCACATTTGAGGCACGACGGTGAATAGTGGGGATCTATCCTATTGAGGGACCGAGGAGTGGGATAAGAACGGGTTTGGAGAAGTCTGAATGTGCTTGCCTGGGGCTTGTTCAATTTGGGGGTGGGGAGGTGGAAATTTTTGCCTGGCCAGACGGTAGTGGGAAACAATTTCATGAAAAGTACATAACGGATCTTTAGAGATGTCGACCTCGTTACGAGCCTGGCTATGCGCGACAGCGCGGTACGTGAAATCGCGCATATACGGGACATGACGGCAAAAATCAGCCGAGAGTGTCCATATAATTGCTATCGCAATAAAATTGTTGCGGCACCTAGAGTTTGTGCGGCACCTAGATGTTCTGCTCCCCACCCTCCCTGTTGAATATTGTTGAATGTGCATTCGAAGAAAGAAGAGAAGGAAGAGTGGGCACGAGAGGAGAGCTCGCGCGGTGTGCCGAAACGAACGTTTGCCTAGCATGGATGCGTGTTGTTTTCTGAGTAATTAAACCTTTGTTATTTTCCACTATACCGGCGAAGACACCTTTATTCAACACTCCCTGTACAAGTTATGTAATAAATGTTTTTCATCAGCATCATCATCGATTCATGAGGCAACAAGCTCTTTTAATGAAGCAATGCAACGATTACTTGGAAGTGTGTTACTGTGCCCCTTAAAGCAGCCTTTGTCACTTTATTCGCATGCCATGCGCAAACTTGTTCTTAGTTCCCATAAAGACCTCAAGAAGTTTGTTGAAGTCGAAAGCGAGGAGGATCCGAAGATGGAAAATTTAATTATGCGGAGTAAAATGTTTGTATCGAAGTTCCAGTATAGAGTCTCGCGTTGTATGGCATCGTTGTAACACAAAGGCATGTAAATGGGGCTGCATAACACCACTATGTGTTAAGAATGCGTCGCGGTTAGCCAGCATAAAATTTCTTTCAATATGTAGGCAAGATGAATTTGATTTTTCTATTAGGTCTCAGTATGAAGGAGCCAAGAAAGAAGACGCGAGGCAAGACAACACAAGCGCGTGCCTCTTGGCTAACCCTGTTTTTGTTTTTCAAGACGAAACGTTGCGCTTTCCTGCTCTGAACCTCCTGCGGTGATATCGGCGAGTATTTCATTTCGCCATGTGCCTGCAGTTCGGTAGGAGAATAAAAGTGATGATTCGAACCCTGACACAGAGTGAGCTTGACACGCTAGAACTTCTAGTATTTTACAGGCTGAAACCCTGAATTTCACCCAATGGAATTTTCCGCGCTGAAAGAGCCACTTTCGCGCCCTAGAAACTTGATGGTGCTATTTTCACCGCAGAGCATGGGGCAATCGTGAATAAGATTGAAGGACTGCTGTCTGCTTTTCTGCAAAACATGGGGCTGGTTAAACATGTGCTGGTGCATCACTGCGGTCAGCCGATGAAGTGAACAGTTTCTTCAAGCAAAATAGCTTGACTCATCGACCGTATAGTGATGCTTTGGCACCATGCAGTTGTTACTGGATGGGCTTTAACAGAGAGCTTTAGTATTGAGGAGCCCAACGCGGTGCGTCCCCAGGCTACTGCGTTCTTTTGTACGTTCCCCACTTCCTCATGTTCTCCAGTCGCAATAGAAATAAATGGTGGCGAGAGCTTGAGGACTCAACGGCTTGGGGTCCCAATAGTGCCAATAATTAAACTCTCGAATGTGTTGCAACTTGGCGAGAAGCGCTACACAGGGGCTTGGGAAACACTGCGACAAACAATGACCACAGAGCTGTGTCACGAAGTTCTGAAGGAGACGAACGAGTGCAGTCAAGTGATCGAGTTTGAATAACACTAAGTTTTTTTTTTTTTTCATTAGCGTAGTGTGGTAGCGACGATGATCTAGCGTCACCCGCGTTTTCGCGTATTTATCAATAGCACATGTCCATCGCGTAGTGTAGCGGTTACGGTACTCGGCTGCTGACCTGATGGTCGCGGGTTCGATCCCGGCCGCGGCGGTCGCGTTTCGATGGAGGCGAAATGGTAGGGGCCCGTGTACAGTGCCATGTCAGTGTACGCTAAGGAACGTCTAATGGTCAAAATTTCCGGAGCCCTACGGCGTGTCTCATAATCATATGGTGGTTGCAGCACCTAAAACCCCAAATATTATTAATTTTTAATAATACCACGTGGATTGCGCATTTGCCACGGAAACTATATATAAGATCGATATCAAACGCTCAGTTTGAGTAGAATAAGCCTGCCATACTTACTCTCTGCAGCGCATCTGCCTGAGAAATCGCTGCTGTTGCACTTCCATAATCTTCGATATGCCGGTTGTTCCAGAAGTGTGACTCATGACTATCACGTCGTCTTCGAGCGCTTGAGGTTCGACGTACTTCAGGCATTTGCCGGCGTGCTCCAAATCCGAGATGCAGGTGTATCCCGGAAGCGGTTTTGTTGCAAACATACCCTAGGTGAATCAAGGCAACAAACGTACCCAATATTACGTTGGTGTAATACGCGGAACTAATAATGACCACGCTCAATTTCATTTATTAGAGGTGAAGCGTCTTATGGACGAGGCCTGTCCCTCCGTCCCCCATTTTCCGCCGTAGCCACGCTAGTGCGATGACGATGGCGCTGCCATCACAGCATAGCACATGCAAGGTAACCATTATACGCCATGACGATGACGATGAAGCTGATGACGATGATGAATAAGCGCGTTCCAGACCACACATTCTCTTTCTGCCATCACGGCACAGCACATGGAATGTACCCACTATACGTCATAACGATGACGATGACACTGATGACGATGAAGAATAAGCGCGTTCCAGACCACACATTCTCTTTCTGCCATGGATGAAAACGATCGTGAACGCGCTCTCGCCCGCGGCAAAGCGGCAACGCCGACAACAAGTTGCTACTCCGGGGGCGAGAGCGTGGCATGCGGTGGCTCAACGTTTACGCAGACAGCAAGCTACCCCGGTGGCGGGAGCTCGGGAAGCAGCGGCAAAACGGCAACGCCGACAAGCTGCTACCCCGGCGTTGAGGATGCGGGAAGCGGCGGCTCGACGGCAAAACAACATTGTACTAACTGTACACACGCATGGTCACTCATTTACATGCGCGAGTGGGCAATGTCACGGGTGATTTACGGTAAGAACGATCCCCAGTGCCTTGCCCACTCTTCATGATTCACTTCGTGGAAATGCGCGATTTTTTTTATCATGTGTTTGAGGTATAGTATATTAGAAGTCATCTCAGGACAGTCGTTAACCGCGCGGCAAGAATTTCAGCTGAGTGTGTTTTCCACAAGTCTTAGGCGTTCTTACGATAAGCACAGAGGATATTCAACTGCTTAAGAAAATACGATGCAAGTAGCACACGTTTTTACAATACGACGAGTTCTGAGATCGTTTGCGAAAAAAAACATTTATAGTACAGGCGTTAAAGTTAAGCTTGGGGCATGTAGCGGGACGCATGCCTGCTTTTTGTCAGAGGAAGTAAATCCTTTCCTCCTTGCAACTGCATCCCAATTCAGCAGCGACATCGGCACCAGTGCGGGAGAGAACGGCTCACTCATGTAAGGGAAATAATATCATTACTGTCATTTCATATCCTGGGTTAGTATTGTTATTGAACTACAACGTTTCAATTACTTCACCATTGTCTGGGCATGGGAGGGGGCATGTCAGGAGCGTATTGTAGAAGAGATAAACCGGCAAATTTGTGGCAGCTTATAAATGGATATTTGGGTCACCACTAAACAACCGGATTACGAGGTTTAACTAAATCAAACAAACACAACTCGGCAGTGGTGGGCTCGTTGATTTCGTTTAGTCCATGCCCTGAGATCAAAATAAGCAGAAACATTTAATGTTAATTACCATAGCTTTAGTGCCGCTTCAAATTCTAGAATCAAGGCTGCAGACAGTGTTGATAAGATTACGCATACTACAAATGCTGGTAGATAATTCTGAGTCATATATCTCTAGGCAGAAGAACATGGAGCAGTGGTTTTGGCGCTCGGTTGCTGACCAGAAGGTCGTAGGTTCGATCCCGGCCGCGGCGGTCGCATTTCGATGGAGTCGAAATGGTAGGGGCCCGCGTACTCTGCGATGTCCGTGCACGTCAAAGAACACCAGATGGTCGAAATTTCCAGAGCCCTCCACTACAGCATTCCTCATAATCATATAGTGAAGTTCGGCACTTAAAACCTCAGATATTATCATTTCGAATGTGCTATATTGTTCAGCACTTTTTGTCGACTGAATGTTGGACCATTGCTTCCATTGCTGATGAGCTAACGCAGCATATTCCCGCATATTCGTTTTCCCAAATTGAACCTGACCGTATATCTTCGGACTGAAACTTTTGCAAGTTGTCGCTATTGCTGCTGCAAACGGCGACATCTGACAGCAGGGTTGCCGTTGGTGGCTACTTTGCGCCAAATTGGCTACTTTTGAACCCCGTTGGCGACGAAAATTTCCAGTTGGCGCCATGGCTCTTTTTTAAACTTGTGGTTTTAATTATTCAAAATGGTTTTATTTATTCATCAATAGTAAAGACTGTTGATAATACCGCTTCTGTTCTATTTGGCTAGAAATTCGGCGATAATATCAAATGACATGGCTACTTTGGCTACTTTTGGCGTGAGTTCTGGCGCCTTTTTATGTCCACCCAACGGCAACCCTGTCTGACAAGTCGGCCGAGAGGAGGCGTACGTCAACAAAATACAACAGAGAAGTAATCGAACCAGTTGACTGTTGTCTCTTCTAAAAGTGTAATATAATATAACATTGCAGCGCAATGCATATTATATTAAGTTAGATTTCTGACTGGGCACATTGACTGAATAACTTGCGGAAATTTTCTGGCTTTCTAAATTTTGCGGGATTCATGAGGTTTCATGATCCGACTCCCCAGATTGCAGAGTACATTACAGGCTTCATTATGAACAAGGCTCCCCATGGTCGTTGTGTAGCGCGAAGACACAAATACAAATACACGGACACATACTATACAGGGGTCCCGAGTGTGAGCCGAAATGTCAATGCAAATATATTTTCACATTGGTCAGCGTCATTCCGAGACTTCACCAATGCTTTAGTCCGAAAAAACAAGATTTCGTCAGACCCTCGACTTGACCATTGATACTGCAAACAATGCACCGCCTTCTCTTGCTTTCTGGTTTTTCACTGCCCTGTGAGCATGCCACGAATATACGGTATAATAGAGGTAAAATGTTTTTGTGCTGCTGCCCATGAGAAATTCGACAAGCATTAGGCAGGCAACTAAAAAAGTCGCGGTGGTTTGAACAGGCAACAACATACCTTGAATGCGTATTTATGCTTGATATCGTTGAACAGAGGGGCGAAAGTGGTGTCGGTCAATACGTGAGTGGCGTCCGAGTTGTGAAGGTTTGCCAGAAGTTCCCCTAAACAAGAGGAGGAGGGGGGAAGAAATGGACTTTTTTGGGGCTTGAGTCGCTTGTTTTTCTTCGAAAGATATCCCTACCTTCTGAACGCTGAAGGCTTTCTGAAGGTCAGTTATATTCATAAAGGCTTGATTGACGCAGCGCTAAAAGACCTATAGTTTTTTAGGTTATTGTCTTACGGATGCGCACGTGTTGATGTTAAATGACATCTTTTACTCTCTTAATTATGCGCATGTCTGCCATGCTCGGCTTTGTCTTCCTGCACGTTTTTTTTCTTCTTTTTTTCGAAATGAATCTTTCAGTTACGCAACAGCGCATGTCCTGTGCACTCTGTTTTTTGCGTCTTCGTCTTTTAGCGCTACATCGATCGTGCAAGTATTCCAACTAACTCAACTTTCTATTCTGCCGCTATTCGTAAAATAGCTTCTAAAAAATAAAAATCGATGGCTCTGTTCAAAGTTACAATTATACTGGATACGCGTGAAACGCAGTTACCCTAAGGAATACACTTGGGCACACTAACAATGATGTGCGAGTGCCGCTACCGGGCACCTATGTCAAGAATTAGGGTCGCTGTGACGTCTTAACATCGATGGGCGACTTCTATAGGGTCTACGCATTTCTTATGTGGTGAAGAGGAAGCACATTGCCTTCTAAGGGGACCGAATGCCTAACTTTACAAGTTTCGGCAAATTCTTTTTAGCTAATGTGGCGAAAACACGAGAAAAAAAAAACACCTTGAAATCTGTGACGTCCAGTACGCAGAGGTTGTAGCGCGAAGTTTAAGAATTAAATCTTGACCTTGATTTTGTCTTCTTTAAGTGAACTCATGATGGAGGAGGAGGAATAAACTTCATTTAGGACCAGCACTTAGAGTGGCATGGCCTAGGCCTCCCACGTGGGGACATCGAGGTCTTGCCTCTTCGCCACCTCGCGGGCTTACTGGGTGGCCCATAGCTGATGGTCGAGGTAAGAGCTGCACAGGGCGGCGCGCCATCTCGACGTGAGGGTCTCGGTATTAATATTCTGATATTGGACCTGGCATTCCCACAGCATGTGGGGAAGTGATGCTACGTGTGTCTTGCATGTCTGACAAATGTTGGTAGTGTACATGCCGGGGTAAATCTTGTGATATCGGGAAAGTGACGGGTAGGAGTTTGTTTGTAGCAGGTGTAAGGTTGTCGCCTGAGCTCTGCATAACTTGTGGTTAGGTGGAGGGAACCTTATTTGAGAAAGGTAAAATGATTTCGCAAGATCGTTATAATTGGTGAGACGATCGCGGTCAGCGCCTTCACCTATGCGGCCTCCGGCACGGTTGGCTAGACCTCCTCGTGCAGCGGAGTGGGCTACCTCGTTGAGGTTGGTGAGATGCGGATGGACGTCGCCTGCGTGCGCTGGGAACCAGACGAGAGTGACTTGGTTTTCGTTTGTACGAGTATTTTGGTGTAGAATGCGCTGTGCTGGAGGGGAGACTTTTCCTTTGGCGTAGTTGCTGATGGCTGTGCGAGAGGCGCTTGCAATGGTATGGCAGTTCGGATTAAGCATAGCTAATGCTATGGCGACCTCCTCGGCAGTTTCAGCATTTGGAAGATGACGCTGGCCGCATCACGTAGCGTTCCGCCTGTGGTAGTCATCGCCACGAAGCCAAGTCCGTCCTGGTATTCAGCTGCGTCCACAAAACTGACGCCGTTTGTTTCTCCATAAGCTTTTATAAGGGACGTTGCCCGTGCTTTGCGCCGTTCCTTGTTATATTGGGGATACATGTTCTCGGATGGTGAAATTAAAAATTAAAATATAGTTCTCAAACGATAGATTTCCAGTCTAAGTTGACTCATTGTTTCAGTTTAGTGTCCTTTTAAGGCTTTCGATTTAATAAACGGGTTACATTTAATTAGCAACTCAGAGAAACTTTTCCAGTTACGCTCCTTGGCCGCGCAAGCCTTACGTTACCTTCCCTGAAGAGCACATCGGAGGTGACGAGGGTGGCACCAGTGAGGGGTATAGCGCAGATACAGATGAAATTGTCGATGCTGTTCAAAACGTGCGCGTACACTCTGTCGCCCTTGCCGATGCCGTGCATCTGGTAGACAGCAGCGCAGCGCTCCAAGCGCTCAAGAACTTCGCCGTGAGTGATAGCCTCAGAGTCACAAATCTGCGGTAGGAAACGGCCACAGCTCTGCTAAGGCTATAGTTCCAGACAGAAAAAAAAAAAGAAAAAGAACTCATGAATGTGATTTTTTCTACTATCGCTTAGCGTTTTCTATAGCTAATCCTACTTGGAATCAGCCTCAGGGATTACCTCTCTAGCCCGCAGTAGGCTTTCGTATAGGTGCCAAGGAACTAGTAAGGGAAAGAAATCAATCGAGTCAGTTTTCTTCTGCACAAGACCGAGGTTGGCGTAAATAGCAGTATAATCAGGCAAGGAGTCACGCTGGATTCATTATTTCAACGTCATCTTCTGGTGAAGGCAAGTTCTCGTGTCAAAATAGTTTGCCTGCATCGACATTCCCTGCTCAGGCACTGTTATTGTTTCCCATTCCACAGTATTCGAAACAAAGCGCGAGAACTTAGGGTCAAACGGTGCAGGAACTTGAGTTTTTACATAAGTATAAAGAAAATGGCGCGAAATCTCTTAAGCGTTACGCCCCCACTGGACTTATGTCTCTTACATTTATGGCAAGGGCTGACTTCTGGCCTTGTTGGTACAACATATCTGAAGTGATTTAGCGCATATATATTAGACGAAGGAGAAACACACAGGCGCTAACTTTCAACAAATGATTTACTTGAATACGAATCACTCATATTTATACACTGAACCAGCACTCACGCATGCGCAGATACAGTTTCATTAAGTAAAACTAGTTTGATTGTCAGAGATAGTGACGGGGTACTAACGCAATCGTCTCAATAAATCTGCGCTAAATCACTTGAGTTAATTTCATGATTTTGCAGGCATGAGCAAATGCTTATGCTTCCCATGACTCGGCCAAAGCATTGTTTTCAAGCCCGCACTGACTCGGCTCACACTGATGGACAGGGGCCCGGAGCTGCAGGGAACATATGGGTCACGTAACTATGGAACCACCCCGTCTGGTGCCTGCGTGCACCGCAAATATAGTTTGGACTCAATGAAAGTTGATTCATCACCATCACAGCGGCGGTCATATTTCGATGCAGGCGATGTCCTAAGGGTCCGAGTTCTGTGCGATGTCAGAGCACGTTAAAAATGGTGAAACTTGCACTAAGTCGCTCGAGGCATGAAATGCTGCTGGAAGATTCTGAAGTCCAATCTGGTTGCTTCTAGGTTGTTGCTAGGCTTCATTCATTCATTGATTTATTAATACTGTCAGCCCTGCTGTAGGGCTATTACAGGAGTGGAAGGTACATCGTATTTATGCACTCAATGTACGTACAGAAAAAAAATACTTTTTGAGAAAACATGGTAGGGTAAGGTGGGGCAAAATGAGACAAAAAATTTCAAAATAGTGAATATTTATTTTTGTTTCACTCTTTGCCCTTAAACGTCAATGCAGAAACGAAACTTTCCTTTGGGTACAAGGTATGTGCTACATAAATATGACCATGTTGCCACTGTCAAAAAATTTATTTTAAAAAGAAATATAAAATGCACCAGATGTCTCATTTTTCCTCAACCTGCGGGGTAAAACGAGACAGTGTGAAAAAAAATTTAACCCTTCAGTTTTTGCTGTAGAAGCACTTGAAATTAACTCCGTGGGCCCTCATGCAGCCTTCATGACCCCAGTCCTTGCACTCCATGCATTGAATCCAGACAGAATCCGGTGCTGTTTTGCTCCAAAACTCCTTGTATATCAAACACCACCAGTCTTTCTTTGTGCTGTTGTTATATTTTGTTGAAAGCTTGCACTTTATTGGATTATTCAACGATTGGACGCTAGATATGTTCTGACGCATTTTCTTCGCCTCCTTTTGCCGTTTTGGTGCAGAACTGCACGGGCGTTTCGTGGCTTTCAGCTTCGTCAGCCGGGCTTCGTGAGGCGATGAATTTAAAACTCTGCTAGATTCGAATTTTCTAGTGCTTCTTTTTTTTAATTTGATGTTGGAGGAAAACTCGATGCCGAGACGTGTTTGTGAACGGCTTTACTTGGAGATTCTTCCAATTTTGCGTTCGCCTCTTGGGAGCATCCTTGGGAACGCGGAAGAACCTCGATGCAGCGCGAATGGAGTGAGTGTCCTGAACAGCAATCAGCGCTTTTTCACGTCGTTTTCCTCCCAGGAAGCTCTATATGATATTCTCTTTTGCGTCCGAACCCTCCTAAACAATAAAATATAATATATAATGAGTGTAAGTAAATGGTTCACTTAATAAGACACTCTCTAAGGTAATTCAATGCTCTTTTGTCGCGTTTTGCCCCCCCTCACATGCACAAATTCAGAAAAATTTCCGCTTTGGCCCCGCGCACCATATGAACTAAAATTTTGGTGGTATGTAGCTAGTATAGTATAAAGTAACAATATAAATACACACGTTGTTGTACTGACGCCAGAGTAGCTTCATGCACGGATCCGAAAATTTGGCCCAGCAAAATTTCGCCCCTTTTTCACGGGTCACGAACACACTGACACCAGCCGCGTAATTTTTCCCACGCGAACGCTATGAGCAATCATCAACTTTTAGACATAGAAAGGTGGACAACTACCAGCACCTCTCGCTGAAATACAGAAACAAAGAAAAGTGCTTTCTGTATTAGCTGTAGAGGTCGGCAAAGCCATAATGTCGCGTTTTGCCCCGTGTCTCATTTTGCCCCGCCTTACCCTACAGTAGGGTATACACACTTTTGATGATCTGTAACATATTAATATAGCACTAATGCACTAACAATAGAATATAACAAATAAAACAGTCACTTGGGTATAGTTGAAAAAGGTAGAACAATAATTGGAGAAGCACACAAATTCAAAAAGCTCACACAAAAAAACAGATAGCTAAGTGTAGACATGATTTTAGGTAGTCATTAATTCTGTCCGAAAAAGTGTCTAAGGTAGGCGAGGTTACAATGTCATCGGGTAACAAGTTCCACTCAGATATGGCTTTAGGGAAAAACCTAAACTTAAAGCATTTATTTCGGGCAAACGGCGGGGGAATAAACATACTGTGACGATGTCGAGAAGTTTCGTTGTGTTTAATTTCAAAGCATTGGTCGTAATTTATTTTTATTTTGTGGTGTATAACTTGATAGAGGAATTTCAATCGCTCATAAGAGTGTAGGCTTATGCCACAGGAGCGAAGGAAGGACACGCCTGAACCATAATCGACGCCAGCAAGGAACGTGAGCCGCGGCTTCACGTGCCACAGCCTAGCGCCTTCTTTATTTTCTTCTATCGCCGTCGCGCGCTCTCCGGTTGGCGCGCCGCCCGAACGAGGGCGCTACAGGGCCCCCCGTGTAGACTGGAAGTTGGAATGTGACATGCCGTTTGTGGTTGTCCAACGGAAGGTCAGGCGTAGATGAGAGGCTTTCTATGGCGTTCTCCAGGTACGCCGGCTTCAGTCGGTCTAAGCTGACTGTCTCTTCGCGGCCGTTCTGAAGAAAAGTGGCAGTTTTGGCTGTGCGGTTAAGGACACGGAATGGTCCGTCGTAGGCTGGTGTCAAAGGTGGTCTGACCGCGTCGTGGCGCACGAAAACATGTGTTGCAGTGGCCAGATCAGGGTGGACAAATATTGTCTTGTGTTCGGAAGGTCTGGGTGGAGTAGGCCGGAGGTCTTGGACGCAGTCGATGAGGCGTTGTAGAAATTGTTGTGGTTGGTCTGGTAGTTTCATTGACGTGAAGAAGTCTCCCGGGAGCCGTAGAGAAGTGCCATACACCAGCTCTGCTGTTGAGCACTGTAGGTCTGCCCGGATGACAGCTCGTAAGCCTAAGAGCACCAGTGGCAAGGCATCAACCCAGGTGGCTCTATTGAGGCGGGTAGTCAAGGCGGTCTTCAGTTGTCGATGAAGGCGTTCCACCATGCCGTTGGCGCAGGGATGATACGCCGTGGTACGGCAATGTCTGGCTCCGAGGATGCCATTAAGGCAAGTAAACAGCGAGGACTCAAACTGACGTCCACGGTCTGTTGTCACGGTGCCAGGACAGCCAAAACGGGATACCCACGTAGAAATGAAAGCGCGGGCAACTGTCTCGGCAGTTATATCTTGAATTGGAACAGCCTCTGGCCAGCGTGTGAAACGATCGACCATGGTCAGTATATAACGGTACCCCTGAGACAAATTCAAATGTTTTTTTTTTATTTACCAGACAAAACTGGAAGGTCGCCAAGGCTAAAAGCCGTGAAAACGGTTTGACAAAGGCTCTGGTGACCTGTACATACACATGGCAGTAGTGCGGAAATGAACCAAGGTACATAACGTGCAAGTACAAAAGAAAACACGAACAATACATAATACAAAAACGATTTCAGAACTGATTATTTAAGATACATATTATAAATGTGTAATAAAAAAAATTAAAAAAAAATTGTTTCAGAAATCAATGTACACCGTGAATAGACCATCTTATACATTGACACCTATACACTTAAAAGCACACATATATACATTTACGTGAACACACATACATACGTATCTCTAATAAAACGCAAGATAACAAGATGTAACATGATACAAGGTATTTACACTAGGCTAAACTATTAAAAAAACAAAAAAAACACATGAAATAGACTATGAAAATAGTTTGTTGCGCGTGTGCCTATGACGCCAGAGAGCAGAAATGTGAGTGTAATTGTTTCTTGTTGTAGGTGATCGTACTTTCGTGCGTGTTAAGTGATGTGGGAACGTTGTAGGCCAAGGCTTGATATCTATACGTAGTGCGGAAACGCGGTACGAACCAAATGTCTTTATTTCTTGTGGGAACTGTAATGACCCGACGCTCTAGGCATGACAGTGATCTAATGAAGTTGGAGAGCTCCCTATTTGAGAAAGAAAGTGTGTGCAATAAGCGAAATGTATAAAGGTTGTCAGCTCGTATTAAATTGAATTCTTGGAAAGCTTCACGCGTTTTTTCCGAACGGGTCAATATTTCCAATTTGGCGGACTATCTTTTTTTGCAGAGTAATGAGTTTGTTTATGTTTGCTTTGCTTGTCGTGCCCCATACAAGGGTGCAGTACATTAGATGTGAATTAAACAGCGCGTTATATATCTGAAGTTTGACCTTGAGTGGCAAAATGTTACGACAACGAGACAACACTCCTGTTACCGATGAAAGCTTCTTACAAATAAAATTTATATGTTTATCCCAGCCTAGGTTGGATGAAAAATAAACTCCAAGTATTTTGTGGGTATCAACAATATCTATGGGCACTGAATCAAGAACTAAAGGTTGATGTGCAGTCAGTACTTTATTTTTGGCACGAAAAACAATGGCTTTGGTTTTATTTGGATTAATTTTAAGCTGGTTCATTCTGGACCACGATGAAATCCTTGAAAGTATATGATTTGCTTTGCTTGTAATATCCTCCAAGTTAAAGCCATTAAGGATTATTGTTGAATCATCTGCATATATGACGTATTTAACTGTTGTGTCTAGTTGAACAATATCATTAATGTAAACATTGAACATCAGCGGACCAAGTATACTGCCTTGCGGTACACCACGAGTGAGGGGCAAAAATGACGAGCTATTTTTATTAATGTGAACACTTTGACACCTATTGCTAAGATATGATTGAATTAATGATTTGCCAACCCCACGAATGCCATTTGATTCTAATTTCTCTAACAATATATTATGATGAAGCGAGTCAAATGCCTTACTGAAATCTAGGAAGATGCCGAGTGTGAATTTATTTTGTTCATAGTTATGAAGTACAGCTTCCTTTAATGTCACCAATGCGGTTTCAGTGGACTTGCCGCATCTAAAGCCAAACTGCGCATGTGTTAACACATTATGCTTATTAAAGAATTTCGTTATGCGAACATGAATAATTTTTTCTAAACATTTAGAGAAGACGGGAAGGACCGATATAGGCCTGTAGTTACTTTCTGCGTTGCGGTCACCAACCTTAAAAATGAGTGATACTCGAGCTTTCTTCATGGCTTCTGGGAAAACACCATGTTCAAGAGCTAAGTTATATATATAGGCTAGTACATCACTAAGTAAATATAAAACGTGTTTTATTGGTGTGATCTGCAAGTCATCGGCATCAAGCGATTTAGTATTGTTTAGATGCTTGAAGACTTCGCATACTTCACTTTCGTTTGTTGGGTCCAGAAAAATACTTTGGCTCACGTTACTGCATCTAGCGGCAAAATCCGCGTTATCATTGCACAACGCAACTGCATTTATGAAGTAGTCATTAAAATGATTTGCGAGTGCTGCGCCACTTAAATCTTTACCCCCAAACGTTATAGACTCAGGCAAAGCATTTTTATTATCACGACCGAGTATGTTATTAATTAGCTTCCACGTTGCATTTGACCGTTTCCGATTGGTATGTTCAAAAATACGCTGATAGTAGGCTTTCTTGGCACGCTGAAGTTCAGAGTTTAATCTATTTCGAAGCTTTTTAAATTCTTTCAAAGTTTCAGCAGAGCGCGTACGCAAAAAAGTGTAATAACAGATGTTTTTACGCTTTATCATTGTCAAATGCTCGCGAGTAACCCAAGGTTTTCTGGCCTTTTTTTGCAGATTTTAACGTTTTGAAAGGAAAATGTCTTGCGTAAATGCGTTTAAATATCTGGATGAACGCATCGTATGCGTTATCGGCATTTTTTCTCTTTAAATACATCTGACCAGCATTGATTTGATATATCAAGAGTAAATGCTTCAAGACTTCGAGATGTAATATGCTGTATGGTAGGCAGCACCTGCCGCGTCCCTTTATCGAGAGGTTTGCAAAAAATAGTTCATATACACGGGACAGTGGTCACTAATATCAGATGTTATTGTGCCTGCGCTATAAATTACTGTGTCAATATTGGTAATGATAAGATCCAGTGCTGATGCTGTGGAACATGTAATTCGAGTTGGCGTACTAATTAGATTTTTTAAATCCATTAGAGAGTAAAAGGTTATTTAGCTCGCGGGTCACAGAGTTTTCTTCCAGTACGTAAATATTAAAATCTCCTGCAGAAATAAGGAGGAAATTATTACAACTAGCATACTCCAAGAAATTCTCGTAAAACTGCATGAAACTTGCCATGCTTCCATTTGGTGGTCGGTAAATTACCGAGATCAGCTCATCTTTAAACTGGACTGTAAGTATTTCGTAATCATCTGCTATCTTACTGAATTCAGGGACGACGTGGCAATTCCTTTTTGCCGTAACGAGCAAAGCAACCCCCCCTCCTCGCTTATGCGTCCCATTAAGGTAGAATGTATTGTAGCCATCCAGAGTAAAAGTTGGTTCGTCATTTGTACCCCAAGTTTCAGTCATCATAATGAGGTCAAATTTTAATTGGAATTGCTCTAAAAAGAGTGCAATGTCGTCCCTTTTATGGTTAATTGACCTTGTGTTAATATGCAGAATTGAGGTGCTTGTTTGGTTATGTAAGCTAATATCACCAGGAAAAGCAAGCTCTAGATAATCCATAGCGAAGAAACAGGGAAAAAAAAACGCTATTCAAATGTTTCAAGCAAGCACATCAATTGACACTACGCAGACGCAGAACCACTCTGCCCTCCAAAAATCCTGTCGATATCACGCTCGCTAGGTATGTGTACAGCAGGTGTTTCGTCAGACTGTTTAGCGTATATCTTTCCGTTGAAAGACCACACAGATTTCCATTTCATTTCGTACTTCTTTTTTACAGCGGTCACGAGCAGTTTTTTCAACGTCGGGCAGAGATGTTCATTCACATACACAGGCGGTGAAAAGGAAGTTGAGTTGCCAATGCCTAAATCTGCATTTGTAAGACGCGCTTTTTTTGCCTTATTTAGCACATTGTCACGTTTGACGCGAGACTTAAATTGAACAACGATGTTGCTCTTGTTCTCCGCTCTACTCGGCACACGGTGACACGCCTCTATGTCATCCTTGCCAAGTGGCTCTCCGATAACCGTGCCTAGTTTACAAAGCAAGTCACTGACAGATTCATTCTCCTTCCTCACAACGCCTTGTATCTCTATATTAACATTCCTAGAGTACTGCTCAACGCCGGTCAATCGATGCTCCAACTCAAACACGGAGGTTTTCAAGGACGCGTTTTCTAGGCGCTGGTAGAGCGCCCGCAATGTATAGATGAACATGGTCGAAACGACGGCCGCGAGGAAGGAAAGGTTGGGGAGGCGTCTTAGTATGACGGGAGACCTTTGTCATCTGGCAGGGCAGGCACATGCGCGTCCAAGCGCGCACATCACCGTTGATTCCGGGCCAGACATAGCGCTGGGTGAGGAGACGCTGAGTAGCCCGAATGCCGGGGTGACAGATGTCGTGTAAGGAGTGGAAAACTGTGCGTCGTAATGAAGCGGGAAGGAAAGGGCGGGGAAGGTCAGCTGAGACATCGCACAACAAGGGCTCAGATAATGGATGAGGCACCAGGCGTAGTCGGAGAGAACGGGGGCTCTCCCGAAAAGCGGCAAGCTCTCTATCATCCTGCTGTGCGGAGGAGAATGAGGCCCAGTCGATGGTTGGAGATGGAGAGTCAACAGCGGCTATACGAGAAAGGGCATCTGCGGCGGTGTTGTCAGCTCCTTTTACGTGGCGGATATCAGTCGTGAACTCCGATATATAAGCAAGATGGCGGAGTTCACGGGGCACGTACTTCGATGAGTTAGTGCGGAAAACATACGCCAGTGGCTTATGGTCAGTCATCGCGTAAAACGAGCATCCTTCCAGAAAATGCCGAAAGTGCTGCATCGCAGCGTATATGGCCAGTAATTCCCGGCCGAAGACGCTGTAGCGGGTCTCAGCAGGAAGTAGCTTCCGAGAGTGAAACGACAAGGGTCTCCACTCGGAGTTAATACACTGCTGTAAGACGGCTCCGACGGCCACGCTGGATGCGTCCACCATCAACCGAGTAGGGGCGTTGCTGCGCGGATGAATAAGAAGCACGGCGTCAGCGACCGCTTGCTTGGCAGCAGTAAAGGCGGCCTGGGCCTCTGACGACCATGAAATGGCAGAGGACGGGTCGGCGGTTGACCGAAGGAGGTCGGTGAGCGGTCGTAGCAGTTCGGCACAGTGTGGCATGAAGCGCGTGGAAAAATTCACAAGCCCCAGGAATTGGCGTAATTGGCGCAGTGTTGTAGGCTGAGGATAATCCTGGATTGCTTTAACGTGAGACCGGAGAGGGCGTATTCCTTTGGACGATATGTGATGGCCCAAGAACTCGAGCTCAGATGCGCCGAAAATACACTTCGAGGAGTTCACAACGAGGCCGTACTGCTGTAGACGTTGGAGCAGAGCGCGAAGATGGTGCTCATGATCTTCAGGCGTGCGGCTGGCGATGAGGACATCGTCAAGGTACGCAAACACAGTAGGGAGGCCCCGTGTGACCTCAGAAATGAACCGCTGGAAGGTTTGAGCCGAATTGCGGAGTCCAAAAGGCATCCGAACGTATTCAAACAACCCAAAGGGGGTCGTGATGGTGGTCTTAGGTATGTCGGCGGGCTCGACAGGAATCTGGTGGTACGCCTTAACAAGGTCCACTGTGCTGAAAATGGTGCAGCCGTTCAGGCGCGATGTAAAATCCTGGATGTGAGGTAGGGGATAGCTGTCGTGGACAGTCTTGGCGTTCAACGCTCGATAGTCCCCGCAAGGACGCCGGTCACCGGGATCACGCTTTGGCACTAAGTGCAGCGGGGAAGCCCAAGCGCTTGACGACGGGCGTATAATGCCGACCTGCAGCATGTGGTCAAACTCCCGTTGGGCGATAGCTAGGCGGTTCCCAAACAGGCGACGTGGTCGAGCGGCTGCTGGTGGACCACGGGTGACGATGTGGTGTGTCACCGTGTGTTTAGGCGGCTGAGTGAGGTTGCACGGTTTTGTTAACTCCGGGAAACTCGCCAAGATTTTCTCGAACGGTGAGGAAGGTATCAGCATGCGGATGGCCGTAGGAGCGATGTCAGACAGGACTCCCGAGATGGAGAGACGAGTCTGACCGTCTATGAGGCGGCGGTGCCGCACGCTGACGTCCAAATCGAAGTATGAGAGGAAGTCCGAGCCGATGATCGGTGGTCTGCGATGACGAAAACCCACCGGAAAATGCGGCGAAGGCCAAAGTCGAGGGTGAGAGATCGGAGTCCGTAGGTTGCTATAGACGAGGCATTGGCAGCACGAAGCGACTGCCCAGGTGACTTCGAGCGATCAGCCTTAGTCGGGGGCACAACACTAATTTCCGCGCCCGTATCTATAAGGAACCTCGCGCCGGAGAGCTGGTCAGTTACCATGAAAAGGCAGCTGGGACGAGAAGTGAGATCACACGCCGCCGTCAGTGATCCAGGCGGGCGTTTTCCGGCCACGAACATGGAGATGAACACTTCGTGGCTCGGTGTCGGAAACGCCGGTGGTACCAGCAGAGAGGTGGAGGGCTGGGACTCCGAGCATCTCGTGTGCGTAGAAGCGCTCGATGACCGGAACGAGGTGAACGAGTCTCCTGCAGGGGGCTCCGGAGTGCGGCAATAAAGGCGGCGAGTTCGTCGATGCGGGCCTCAAGGCACGAAATCGCTGTGTCTGCTGGTGGTAAGACAGCGTTGACAGATGGGGAGGTCGCTTCATGAACCTGATCGGCGAGCTCCGCCAGGCGGTCGAGGTTGACGTCGCCGGCCGCCGCGAGGACGAGGCGGATTGGCTGAGAAAGGCGTTGGAGGAAGAGCTCACGAAGCAACGCTGAGTGGGCAGAGACGTCGTGTTCTCCGAAGCTGTCGCATTCGGCGCAGTAGTTGGGAGGGGCGCCTGTCGCCAAGGTCCCCCTCTGCAAGGAGCTGCTGTAGGCGGACGCGTTCCGACGGCATGAATCGCTCCAGCACCTTGGTTTTAAGGTGCTGATATGGCGTAGTGTCCGAGGGGTTGGAGAGGACGTCGGAGCTCGCTGGAAACATCGGGAGGAAGGACTGAGGCTACGTGGTAGTAGCGTGTCCTTTCCGAGGCAATGCGGTACAGGGGGAATTGCGCCTCGACCTGGTGAAACCAAACTTGCGGGTTCTGTGGCCAGAAAGATGGGAGACGCAGTTGCACGGCCGAGACATCCTGCAGACGTGAGGCTTGTTCAATTGAGGGTGCATTCGAGTCAGTCATTGTCTTCGTCCTAGGTCACCACTTGTAGGCTTATGCCACTGGAGCGAAGGAAAGACACGCCTGAACCATAATCGACGCCAGCAAGGAACGTGAGCTGCGGCTTCACGTGCCACAGCCTAGCGCCTTCTTTATTTTCTTCTATCGCCGTCGCGCGCTCTCCGGTTGGCGCGCCACCCGAACGAGGGCGCTACAAGAGCATCGGACCTCGAGCGAGGAAAGGTCTGCACGTTTACACAACTCAGATGGTGAGTGGCATCGGCGGTACTTCTTAAAAATAAACCTCAGTGGGAGACCGCACTGCTAAGCCCGGACCCTGAAGTGCAACTCCAAGTCCTTCGGCAAGCCGAGGATGCCGCCAGAGCACAAGGACTCATGGCTGCCACCTAGGGAAGGGAGCCCATTCTTTCCAATCTTGCCGTTTTTTTTTTAAATAAAAGTTATTTCCTCCTCCTCCTCGAAGCAAGCCTTTGCACTCTGTCCAG
>JALIZH010001448.1:0-28056 GCA_030522465.1 Rhipicephalus appendiculatus
GACGCGCTGACGAGCATGGTATCATTACGTCACGCGAAGGCAGCGCCGCTTTAATGCATGCTACTAACGCAGGCCTATGTGTACATTTTTATGTAGTAATATCTTTTAATATAAAGAAACGAACAATATTTCAGTACCAACAAAAAGATCCTCAACCGTCTACAGCAATCAACGGTCACGTGACAAGGTACATCGATTCGTTGATGTATTTGCCACCAGAGGCTGCCAAAGGTCATTTTTCGCGTCTTTCGATGAAGAAATAAAAATATAAATCTACCTCTCACGGCAAAAACAGGGTTGGTTTGAGTCAGTGCGACGCACAATCTTTCCATCAGTGGAGTCATCTCAGTTCATGTTCTGGGCAGTTGTCGGTCCCTATCCAGACGAGAGGGCCTGCACTGTTGACACGCTCGGCCCTTTCTTGAACTACGTCTCCAGGTGCAGGGATCGGTCACCATGCGTCTGGATGACTTCGACGATGTCTGGGGTGACTTCGAGCATTCCAGGTGCTTTGTTTCAGGAAGGGTCGTATGACTTCACGAGCTGCGAAGTAAAGTCTGAAATTTTTCCAAGACAGAACACGCAATTGTGAAAAGGGGAGAGGAAAATCTCCCGCTCCACATCTCTTTGCCCTTTCTGCTTCCCCTTTGCACATTTCCAACGAAGGCTTTCTTCGATCATCCGCGACGACGATTAGGCGCCTTTTTCTTCTTCGAACCACAACCACCACCACCACAAGGAGAGAGAGATACACACACACTGAGGTGCCACTTCCAACAATGTTTATGAAAGGCTTCTTGGTCGCCGCCAAGGTACCCTCTGATGAGTGGTTCTGAGGAAAGAGAAGAAGGCACTGTTTTCTGTCTTCCAGGTGGGGACACGGCTAAACGCCTACCCTCCGAGCAGCTGTAAATAATGCGTGACCGTCCTGCCCTCCCTCCGATGGCATCCGTGAATTTCATTCGTCGAAGAACGACACGCTATGATGGAACGTAGAACCACACTCAAACATTTGCCCTGCCGGTGAAACTACGCTATTTACCATCTGCAAGGTGGCATCAGCTACAGCGTGATGTCGACTTGCTATGCTGTTGGTTGCTCAAAGAACGTTGCAAAAGGAGACAAGCTTTTTTGTTGTTCCACGAGGAAAAGAATTAAACAAAACATCAAACGGCCAAGGAGATACCTGCGTCGTATCAGGAGGAAGAACTTTTACCAAGGTAGGCCTTGCGACGTAAGTCGATCATTACTGAATATGTATCGTGTGAACCTGCTTCCGCAGTTTTTTAGATGAAGCTGTCTTGATACTGCTTGATACCAATGTCTCAGTTGAACAGAACAAGAAGCAACGTGACATTAGCGGCTCGGTTTTCTCGGACGGTTTTTGTAACAATGATATCGAGATCGTTCTAGCCGGTTCGCCAAATATTTGAAACCGGCGATAGCAATTGCAGCAAAATCCTTAGTGTAATAATTTTCCATTTCCGAACATTTACTGCATGCACGTGCGAATACGATTCACCAGAGTCCTTCCTAACGAACAGCGGTTCCTCACTGTCGCGTTTAAAGCAATTGCACTTCAACCTTAATCTCGTTAATTTCACCATCGTATGCTTATTCTAATAGAGGTGAAAATTTGGTCAAAGTTTCATTTTTAAATGTCACGCCGTAGTCTCCACGCGTGACGCCAGGGATTTCAAACAGCATTTTTCGTATTTTGGCAACATTGAATTAACCTTCCTGAAATTGGTATTTATGTATATGCCCCTCGCAGTACGATGTACTTCATTTTAGCGATTGCAGCAACTACGTATGACCTAGTAGACGGCGTCAAAATCTATGAAGTCAATTTCGAGGTGACGTCGCCACCCACATTTTTTTTTTTCATGCGTTTTCTCGCGGTAAGAGTGGTGTTTTGTGAATTTGTAATTTACAAAAGCGCGAAAAGTCGCTTTTCCCTTGTAGTGTCCTAAGCGAAGGAATGTGTCCAATGAATCTTCGCCTCCTCGCCCTTCAGTTACTGCGGGTTGCGCAATACACCCCCCCCCCCGACCACCGCCCCCCCCCAAAGGACGTCCCTGGATCCGCCCCTGTATAGGGCTGACTATGAGCCCCCCCCCTTCTCGCCCCCTTGCCCTCCCCCGTGCGCACGCCTATGTTAATGGCGTTCGGTTAGTGATTCATGCGCCGGACGGTAGTCAGGTCTAGCTAGTCTATAATGTAGTGCTATTTCATCAGACGTCACCATACGGTCGCGTATCGACCACCCAATTTCCTCTATGTCCTCTTTCCCGTTCCAACCTGGCTGACGCCGTCGGCTCGGGAGGCGAAAGCTCGAGCCTGGTGGCGGGCAGCCTGAATGCCAGGGAGTAAGTAAGTAGTGGGCCGGTGCCGAAAGAATTTGGCAAGTGCGATGGTTAGTGTTCTCGTTTAGGATTTTTGTGGCTCGCACGGGGTCAAGTGCGTCAAAAGGGTGTTTATTGAACGAAACGCGCTCATATATACGTCCTACATCACAGGGGGCGTTACCGCCAACCAAGCGCGTGTGTGCTACGCAGGGGCTGGGCAAAGATACTTTGAAATTGTATCCCGATACGATACAAGATACTCAGGCAAGAAGTATTGGAGATACAGATACAAGATACTACCGCAACAATTGTATCCGATACGATACTTGGCAATAGTATCTTAAGATACTTCGATACATTCTCAAATTTGTTTTTATAGACCCGATAATGTAGTAGCGAACACCTATGCACAAAAAGGCCTGCTTGAAAATTTTTTTAATAGCGACTGATTTCATTTCATTTTAATGAGATGTCTGTTAGTATCTCAAAAGTATTGTCTTTGGTCAAAGTATATTAGTTTACTTCCGAAGAACTTATTAGGGTTTGTTTTAGCTGCTTAACAGGACAGCTCTTTAGGGTACTTCGCTGACAGCGGTTCTTGCTTGTCATTGATGTAATTAGTGGGAGTCGCTGCTGAGCTTACTGACTAGCTAGCGGGTTGCCATCTTACCACACGAGCTTCAATAAGAAGCCTTCGCACGATGGCGCAAATACCGATGTGCAGTTTTACCTTGCCCATAAAAGACCGTTTATGCAATACCAAATCACCGGTGTACAGCAGCGACAACGCTGGTAGCGACTTTTTTGTGCCGCATTGTGCATACCTAAAGCACATCAAACTGCAATGTCTTTTCATATTCTAATCTGCTGGCGTAAAGAGTTCGTTATCTACATACTCACAAACGTGCAATAAATTTTTCTTCAACGAGAGAACATGTGCACCCCAGAAACGCCTCAGACCTATTGTATTGTCACGTGGTGGTGATTATGAAGAACGCGGAAATTATTCTATACGAAACTCTTTATTGGGTTAACTTGTACCTAGAAAAGTAAGTAACTCAAAGTGCCAGCAAAGTGCACTGTACTCTGATAGCTGCAATAAATATGGTTTGCCTTCGGTAATCTGATAATCAGCAGAGGGCGTCTTGTTTTATACATCTGTGACCGCACCTTTCAGCGCTATCGCTGGTGCTCACGTAAGCTCACAAATGAGCTAGAGTACACGCGCACTGCGCGCAATATTAACGATAAATGTCCGGCTTTTACGTCCCAAAACCACGATATTATTACGAGGGATGCAGTAGTGGATGGCTCCAGAAATTTTGACCATCGGATGTTCTATAAAGTGCAATTAAATCTAAGTACATGCACCTCTACCATTTCACCTCCATCGAAACGAAGCCGCCGCGGCAGGATTTGCGCGCGTAATCTTAACAGAACAACCTAAGACAATCCCGAAGATTCCGAAACATTGCAGTGCGGCTTCCACCGAGTGGTGATAACTGTTTTTTTGTGCTTTAAACCTGATCACACCAAAGTAAAAAAATTAGAGTGCGTGGCAGTATAGTTGCACAAATCATTGCAGGATAGCGGCGCTATTCATGCAATTGCCGCCTATAGCTGCGACTAGTAGGCAATAGTAGAAAAAAATAGGGAGGCCGACAAAAAGGAAAACAATCTTAACCGCAACAGCGTACAAAACTGGGCGAGTTGGTTGAACTTCATGGTTTAAAAAGCAGCGCAAAAAGACGGTACACAAGATTAAGGAGGACACAGGACAAGCGCTGAACTAGCAACTGTCGTCTTTATTAAAAGAAAGCGAATAAATACAAGCAGTCTTGCTGCGTGCGCACCCTCTAAGCTGCAGAAATTGTCACGTGTTTTTCAAGTAGGCTGATTTCACAATCATGAAGATAGATAGATGGGGCGGAAATGCAAGTATCATGATTTTTCTTGATGTGGAAAGCTTCGATGATTTCACGTGATGTTTGATCCATGTGCCTGAAGATGACATGCGTACGATCAAACAAAGGTTTATAGCCACATGAGCGACAATGAGAAGACAAATGTGATGTGGGTGTGCCCTTCAATGTGTTGCTGTGTTGGCGGAGCCTCTCGTTAAGGCAGGCGCCAGTCTGTCCTATATACACTTTTCCACATGTTAATGGGATATTGTAAACAACACCACACACGCACGTTACAAATCGAGTGCGATGCTTAACGGAGCACACATTCTTTTTTGCTGTACCCGCCATCGTTCTATCTACAGCGGCGCATGCTCTCCCAACCTTACCGCGAGCGGAGTCAGCGCTTGTCCTGTGTCCTCCTTCATCTTGTGTACCGTCTTTTTGCGCTGCTTTTTAAACCATGAATCTTAACCGAAATTGAAAAGCCGTTCCGTATCAAACATGCATATTGAACAACTATAGATACAGGCGGCACTCCTAATAGCTATGACAATTGAGCATGAAGTATCGTAAAATTGCCTGTTAAGGTTAGGCAATAAAAAAATCAGTGCTTATGGAAAATCGCCTGAAATGGCTTGGGACGGACATGAGCAAAAATGACCATTTGGTAGAACAATGTTTCTTGAATTCCCTTCGTAAGATCTTTAAGATGATTCCTAATTATTTCCATTTCAACTCAATTTCGCCATTTTACCAAGCAGTAAGCCCTGTACTGTACTCAATGCAGGCCCACATAATGCCATATTTCTTTCCCCAATCGTCTTGGCAGAAGAGTAAACTTAAGTGAAATATAAATGTGTAAACACTAGCAGAAATAAAGCAGACAGTTAAAATTAAGGATGAAACACAGAGATTATTGTGGCTGCACATTAGTCACCAGTCCGGAAAAAAGAAGCTCAGTGCTGTAGGTAGTGTATGGGATGCAAGAGAAGGACAACTAACAAAGCACTTGTGCAAACAATGATGGACTCATGGACTCTGGACTCATGGAACCATGGACTCATGGAATCGTGGACTCTGGCGGAAAGATAAAATTATGTCACTGCCCTTAGTTTTACTCAGGTGGCTTAGTGGCACCAGTACCAGCTGGAGAAGCGGAGCTCAGTCAGGGATTATTGTTTCGCACGGTAGTGTTGCGAGAGCAGTATCTTGTATCTTAAAATACACGATACATTACTGGATGTATCGGAAATACAGATACAGATACTCGTCTTGCGAGACGTATCGCGATGCAGATACAAGATACCCAAAGAGTATCTAAGATAGTATCTAAGATACTTGTATCTTCGATACTGCCCAGCCCTGGTGCTACGTCACAATTTTAATAGCTGTTGCGAAACTGCGTCCTTTCGTATTATTGCGAATAGCGGATTTAGAATCGCTGATGATGTAAGTGTTCGGAGGGTTGGCTATTGACAAGGCCATGGTTGCTTCCTCCGGTTTGGTGGTTTTGATTGAACCTTCCTAAGACACAAGTGTTTACACCAATCATAGAGCGGAGATGGTTACGCTTGTGTCTTTGTTAAAGTCGCAGACGAGCATCGGAAGAAGATAGTAAATAAATCAGCAAAACACAGTTTGGTAATAATTGCAAAAGTTTTCGATGTACTCTACATAGGAAACAGTTTTACCAAAATCAGGAGAACTTGTGTTTGGTGTTTTTCAGAGTCAGCAGAAACAAAAGCATCGCTTAAATGGAAGACTGTATTGTCGCGGTGCAACGCGAACGCAAGAGCAACTTGCGGCAGCTAAAGAGCGTGTTCAGGATCGCTGTACATCAAAACGCCTTCTTCGTCCTTTTCTCCAAAATCCACAGTCCCACTAGACGGAATCAGCAAAACATTCGCATCGTCATTGTCTTTTACGTATACACACGTGTCACTTGCCGCTCCTTAAAGAAGCATCGCCCCGATGCTAAATCAGAACCGCCGTTATTTTTTATTTTTTTTTCGAAAAGGCGCAATCAGTCGCTGACATACGGCTTGATGCGCACTACATGCAACTTCAGGCCGGTGCTGGCGACGCTTCGTGCACTGGGGACTGTCGGGGACGACCTCGTTGTGACTTCACTCAGCTGTCGCGATACTCGATATGGTCCGAAATATCGCCTTAACAGTTTCTCGGTCAGTCCACGTAACAATATTGCTACCGTTTTCGGAACTTTTGTGATAAAACATAGGGGTTTTTTTTTTTCGTAATTATTTCTTAGTGCACACAGTAAGGAAAGGGAACACACAATATCGGCGACTAACCCACTGGCGGTCTTCATCGATCTGTCGCTGTTACTTGCCCGAGGAAGGCCCCGACGCGTGCTAGCCGGTACATTTTGACGCCTTGCGAGCAGAGGGTTGGGTTTGATTCCGGCTCGGGCCCATGATTTTTATTATTTGCATTCATCGCAATTTTTTTCGCTCACAACCAATGACGTCGACTCTGATATTGGAATTTTTGCAAAACGACCTATCTAGCGCTGTCGCGTTAAAACCACTTGAGTGCGCTCATGCACTACCGTACAGCGGCGCTATCACACGTGCTTCGAGCGAGAGAGACGTGCGCACGAACCCTGGAGTAATGAGCGACCGCGGCTATAGGCATGGGCTTCACAGCGCGTCAGAATTTTCAGTGGCGGCACAGGGCAAGGAAAAGCCGTCGTCCCTGATAGCGATAGGTCGACGCTTCGCGCGCATGGTTGAAAGCGCTTCAATACGGTAGCGGATGAGTGAAATCACGTGGTTTTATTTCATGTTCTACGTGCTTTCTTTGGTGAGCTGCTACTCAAAAAACGCAAGTTCTTTTTCCAGAATTACGTATTTTTTGCTTTAACTCGCTTTCACAAGTTTAGTTTCTCTACTTTCATGACAAAAAAAGTTAAGGTGGTAATCAAAGTCTAAGTAGGTTAGAATCCTCTTTTAAAGAGCACAAGGTGGATATTAAAAACTAAAAGAGCTCGTTGTCTAGAGTCCCCTGGAAAGCACGTGGAACAATTATCAGGGGACCAAAGCAACAAGCTCAAAATAACCATGATTCCGAAGCTCTGGTGATGAGAGAAATTATATAAAAACCATATCTTTACCACATAGGTGAGCTTTCATTTCTACGTTTAAAATGCGTCAACCAATGCCATTCAACTGCGGTGAGGCACTTTCCTTTAAATCATTGGTTCTTCTTACGTGAAACACCCCGTGGCGCTGACATCGCCGCCTTGATATTGATTTCCTGCATTATTTTCATGGGCTCGTAGGCAACAAGAAACACACATACTCCATAAGATCTACTTCTCCGATACACCACCGCATTCATTACTGAAACAGCTGGCGACCACATCGATAGTCGGTCTTTATGGTCACTCCGGAGTGAGCAGCCTCAGAAGAAAGCAATGCGCTAGGGTTGCCGCCACCGTGGAAGACAGCGCGTATGCCGCGCCGTACTGAGCCGACGCCACGTTCTGAGTGACCTTCGCCACGAGGCTTCGTCTCAAGAGCTCGTCAGAGGCCTTGGTCTTGGCGACGCACTTTCCGCTGCGCTCTTCCAGGTCACCCATACAGGAGCAGTGGCTGAGCACGCAGTTGGCGCCGAGGTCGCCGCAGTCGCGGTCCGAGTTGCACCTGGTCCTCAGTCCCGTGCTCTTGGGCAGGCAGTTGCTCCAGGCGTCCCTGGCGTAACCGTGTATACAGGCGCACCAGTGGTGAACCGTGCACTCGCTCTTGGGTTCGACATTCTCGCACTGTTCGTCGTAGAGGCACTCAGTCTCCAGGAAGGCTTCGACGCGGCACGTGGTGTGTACGGACTGCAGCTTTACCGGGTACTGCGTGCTCGCGCACGTGCATCGGCTGTTGACGCAGCGCGCGTTCCTGGGCGCGCACTCCTGGTCCGTCTGGCAGTCGTCGGTGACGCGCGCGTGCACTACGCTCTGAGCTGTCTGCATCTCGTCGTCGAACAGGTAGATACACTTGAAGACGTAGATCTCCTTGAACGTGGGCAGCTTGAGCACGTTGCGGATGAGGATGGAGGAGACCATGACCTTGACGCCCTTGTAGTCTATGGTCTGGATCTTGGACTCGTCTACCTCGAGCAGGACGCGGTCGTTGAGCGTCCACGAGACTGACGCGTGCGTATTGTAGCCGACGAAGCACTCCAGCTGCAGCGTGTCGTTGGTGGAGAGCACGACGTGCGCGGGCCGGATCTTGACCTTACCCAACTCCATGGGGTGTTCGTCGCCCACCACCTTCTGGGCGTTGCTCACGTTGAACAGCTTAGTCGCGTTAGCAGAAGCCAGGGCGCCGGCCGCATTTAAGACAGGGCTACCTTGATCAGAAACGACGACGGGCCTTAAAGCGGTGCTTCCCACGCCGGGTCTACCCACCCTAACGCTCTTGATGACTTCGTCAAGGAAACTATCGTCCGCTTGCTGCTGCTTCACTTGCTGCTGCAGCTGCGCGCTAGGGCCAACAGCGGCGCTGTCGTTATTGTTGCTGCCACCTTCCTGGTCTTTTATGATATACGCCCGACCAGGTCGCGGGTGTATCTGTTCGCTGTTACTCGCACGTACGTTGGCCTGCTCGGCTTGCAGTGAGGTTTGGTGCTCGGCTAGGGCCATACCTTGCACGACGCTTGCAGATGGTTGCTGGTGCACTCGAGTGTCGCTCCTACCACCCTCACTGGCTTTCTGATGCTCCCCGGCTTCCTTACTGGCGCCGGACATCCAGCGGCTGGCAGTCCTGAAGAGAGGCTGGTCGACTCCGACGTCGCCTCGGGCGCGGTATTCCTTCGGATTGATGGGTTCGTTGAACATCGCTGCTTCCGCTTCTTGCAAGGTGACGAAGGCGATCAGAAGGAGGCTGCCCCGTAGGATCAGCCGGCGCGTTGTTGCGGCCATGGACAATTTTAGCTTGTAGGTGGCTGTCAGCTCTCCTGCGGTTCCCCCCGCCCGCCTTGATTCACATGGAGAACATAGGCCGACCACGGCAATACAGCGGCGCGGCGAGTAGCACGACGTGGCGCCCGCTGGTGGCTGTAGCCAGGTTCTTAATGATGCGAATACTTTGCGCGGTCTCAATCTTGCGACCGCACGGGAAGTTATATGAAGTTGCCACCATTCCAGGTTATTGACATAAAACAGACATTGGTGAGCTGGTTTGTGCGGAGTTCTGCGACTGATGGGAATAGACAAGTCGTTGCCGAGAGCACATTCAACTTTACTGTGTGTCGTGTTCCCGCTCAACTTCAGTAGAGGTTGATGAAGATGACGTGCGGGGGAGAACGCAGCGCTGGAGCCACAGCAAGACTAATTGTACTTGATAAATTCCCGTAGTGGGTGTGAACCATTCTTAAATAATGGGACCAGCGAAACTATGAGTATGAAGTGAAACAATACAGAACACTTCTTCTTTCAGATTATAGCTAAATATGTCGGGAAAAAAATCTCATGAAAGGATTTGTGATGTTCTATGTTATTAGTAAACATGGCAGTTTGATCAGCTGTTGGGCAGCGAAGTAGTATTCTGCACATGTTGTGCAATCTACGGAAAGGTTCTTTTCCGGTTTAAGGTCATACTGCACTAAAGTAAAGAAAGATTACCCAGGCAATGAAGCATGCGGCTAGCACAGTCGCTATGGGTATTGTAAGGTAAGACAGCAGATATATGCCCGCCTAAGTATTTATGAGTGTTAACAAATTCCAAGAATACTTTACTTATGCAATGTGCAGAGATGATGTTAATTATTCCGGATGAACCCATGACTTTACATTTGCCAATGTTTAGTTCAATTAATCAAAGTAGGCCCGACCTAACGTCATTCGGCGCCGTGCGCGAACTTCTCATATATCGTGCTTTTGGCACGTGAAACCTTACAAATTATGGAGTATTACATTTAGGGGGCTTTTTACGTTGAACCGGAAATCTGGCGAGACATCGCGAAACCTGGCGATACTTTGCGAGGCTCTTTGAGAGCTTTAAAGGGACACTAAAGAGAAAAACGATTCTTTGCGTATTAGTAAAGTACAATTCCACAATCCCGAAAACACCATCCTTACCGCGAGACGACGCTTGCTAAGCGAGCAAACACGCTAAAAGAAAATGCGGGTGGAGACTCCACCTTGAGATTCCCGCACCAAACACCGTGACGTAGAAGATTTTGACGGCGTCTATTAGGTCCTATGTAGTTCCTAATCGGTAAAAATGAAGCACATTGTCATCTATGGGGAGCCATAGACCTAACGTAGGCAGTTTCAGAAAATTTCGTCGAGCCAATGTCGCGAAAATACGAAAAATACATTTTGAAATTCGTGACGTCACGTGTGGAGATTTCGGCGCGAAATTTAAAAGTGAAACTTCAACCTTGATTTTCTCCTCTAATAATGTAGTTATGATGGTGAAAGTTACGCCATTAGAGTTCTCAGAGTACAGTTTATCAATCTAAACCAAGCGATTGTTTCACTTTAGTGTCCCTTTAAAGATAATGCTTCGTAATGAAATAAGATGCACGGTCGGCCAGCCCCTGCCTGCCAGCGTCTGAGTTCCCATTCCATCGGATGCTCTTCCGGCAGGGGGCGAGCATCACCCGCTGGTGTGGCTAAACGAACTTCCTCGATTCCATCGGCGTGCTCCATAGAGCGCGTAATTCGGCTTGAATGCCATTTCGCTCATTCGCACTACGGGATCCTTCACTGTTACAGATCGCATAAGGTTGCACAACGCATTGTAGGCCCGTCTCTAAAGTGTGCCAATAATCTATGAGCAGAACATTTGCAGAAATAGGCATTTCAATTCTTACAAACGAGAGTCAAGACCAATGTTTTTGTGAGCACTAAAATAAGCTTTCTCATATTACTGTTTCGTCATGGTCTGAGTTTCGTTAAATTCTGTTTTGCTGCAAGCAAGTCTTATACAACATTTCTGTATCCAGCTGTGCGCAATACGTTCCACAGGAAATGCGACATTTGTCGGAATAATTGTAACGGCAACAAGCTTGGCAATGTTTCTCAGAATCTAGTTTGTTGTATGATAAAGGAGATGTAGACTATGAAATAAGAGTATTACTTGATTAATTGTCTGTTCTCCTACCAAAATATCGTCACGGGGTCGTGGCGTTGACGAAGGCAGCAGTCGACGTGTCCAAGACGAAATCTTTTATTTGGGCGAACCTGCGCCCGGGAAACGGAACGTCAAACTGCAGCAACACACAATGTAGTACACTGATAGCGGCGAACAGAGCGTCGGCCGTCGATAATCTGATCTGCGGTGAGGTGCTCCGGTATTTATGCATGCGGCATCAAACATTCGAGCCTAATCGCTGGTGCTCGCGTAAGCTCCTTAAAATACACCATCTCCCGCTAAAGGGAACCATGTGTAGATGTGAAGCAGCGGGCGCTAACGCTTACACTGGCGGTGGCGTTGACGCTGGCGCTATCGCAGCGTTGCGCAGGAGAGAAAACTGAGGAGGCGGCAAAGCACGCAGTGATGGAGCGGTGTTTCCTACTGGAACATGCCAATCGCTGCTAATGGGCAATGAGAGACAGAAGACTCCGACTGGACAAAGAGACCCGCAGTCGGCTTTTAGTTAACGCGCACGCTGCGAATTTTTATTGTTCAACAACGCACAGGAGAAATCTCCCACCGGCACCACCTTGGAGGTCAAGATCCATTGCCATATATACGGGATGGACAGTGAACGGTTGTGCAGCGCGAGCAGTCGGTTTTTTCAACCAAGAAACTCGCTAGCAGACGCTGCCTGCGTCGGCGTCGCGAGGCGAGAGAGGGGGGTAGCGTAGGAGAGGAGAGAGAGGGGGGGGGGACGCGCATGCGCAGTGGGGGTGTGGACGCTGTGGGCAGGGATGCCTAGAGGAGAGAGGGGGGGGGAGCGTATTACAGGAGAGAGAGGGGGGGGACGCGCTTGCGCAGTGGGGAGCGCGGGGAGGGATGCCTAGAGGAGAGAGAGGGGGGAGCGTAGGAGGGGAGAGAGGAGGGGAGGCGCATGCGCAGTGAGGGTGTGGTTGCCACGTGGAGGGATGCCTAGAGGAGAGAGAGGGGGAGAGGAGGTTTTTTTTTTGAAAGGGTTTGCGCATGCGCACTAAGTGAGGCCTCGAGGCACACTACCACCACCACCACCACCACCACCACCATTACCACCGGATTAAGCTTCGCCATAAGATGCTTCACATCTAAAACCTGACTATTCGCGTCCTGCGTGTAATCTTAACAGAACTAGCTCAAACCATTGCGAAGCTTCTAAAACATTGCGGAACCCTTGTTTCCATTTATGCCGCTCCAAAACGCAGCCGGGAGAGTGTGTATGCCATTTGCTAGGACACCTGCAAGGAAGCGTCATTAATGCGCATTTAACTGTTATCAGGAAAGGTGGCGCAAAACAGAAAAGAAGGCTAGGCTGTTGCAGCGATTGGAATGTATACATACAGTTTAACTTTCATACGAGGCCAAAGCCCACGTGCGCGAAAATCCACGCGTCAGCGACAAGCGACGACGAGCGACGAAAGAGGCCGTACTCGTGACGTGTTGCTAGGTCAATATCGCTCGATCGCTCCGTTCTGCAATTATAGAACTCGGTGCCCATTGCCTGGAAGTGCTACGTGTGACAAGCAGCTAAAAAGCCGGGACGGGATTGATTAAATCAGTGACGCACTGCCGCTTGTCGCAGGCGCTCGCTCAATCATCACATGTACAGAACGAGCAAATAACGGCATTTTCATGGGAGTCATAGGAGAAAAAAATATCATGCAAGACCTTCAGAAATATTTTATGTTGACCTGCAGAATAAAACATAGTTCGTGCATGCGTTTGTGTGCGTGTATATACACACAGGCAAAAATTGAAAATCAGAGAGAAGTAGTTTAACCCCCCCCCCCCCCCCCCAGCTCTTCATGCCGCTGGCTTCGCACCAACTCCGGCACAGGGTGGCCGCCCTCATTCCAGCAACACTGGAGATACGTCACTAAAGCCTGCGCGTCAATGACGTTTGGCATTTGGTATTGCAAGCTGGTTTACAAACTGTGATCTCGGTCGCATTGCTTGTCGCTGTCGCGTGAAATTCCGCGCATACGGGCACTCTAACGAAAACCTTCCTTTTATGCTATACTTTGCGAACGTACATACCAGAAGCGATGTTAGAATCTAAAGATACCAGCAGTGATTTTAGAAACAACACCATGCAGTACTACATGAGTTGCTATATATTTGCGTGCCAATGAACCAATGGCGTTGGAGACATCATATGATCATGATGATGATGATGATGATGATGATGATGATAGTAATAATAATAATAATAATAATAATAATAATAATAATAATAATAATAATAATAGTTTCTTTTATTTCAGACACAGAGTGAGCCTTGGATGGCAAGGCTAAAGGCAGAACATTGTCTGCCTGACTAAGGCCTTGTCACCCATACATTGCTCCAACAGTGCGGCAGCATAGAACACAAGGGGATACATAAAGTTTGTGCAAAAGAGTAACAAACATAAATTTGTTACATGTAAATGACAGAAAAAACTAACAACACAATTTCTAAGAAACAGCAATGTTGTGTACGCTAATACAATTTGTAATAACAAGAAAAAATGTTTACATGCACAATGTGGCACTGACAATGCGGTAAACTAAAAAAATAATTATGCATACAGCACTGAACCAATACGATACGTCCAACAGAAGAGACCTAGCAATGAATTCGGTCACTAACAGAAAGCAAGCCCCTCTTCATGGCATTTTTAAAGTAACTCAAAGACTTGCATTTTTACGCAAAACTGATAGTACTGGGATGTGCATTTATAAAGGATGGGATTAAGTATGTAAGCTGTTTTGTACCGTATAATGTCCTACAAAAGGGAACTCTAAACTGATCGTGCCTGAAATTGTATTGAGTGTTAGTTGAAAGGTACCTTTGAAGAAAAAGGGTTGCATTTTTCTCGATTTCACCTCGCATGTATATGGCTAGCCTAAGATTATATAAGCCAGTAATTTTTAAAAGGCCATGTTTTAAGAATACATTGGCCGTATGATAACGGTATCCAAGGTTTTCTATTGAGCGAACTGCTCGCTTCTGAAGAGTTATGAGCCGATTGAGATTTGATTGGCATGTAGTTCCCCATATCAGTAGGCAGTAACTAAGGTGAGATTGAATTAATGCGTGGTAAAAACGACGTTTCAACCAAACGGAAACGAAGTGCCTAATCCTAAACAATGTACCAGTTGACTTACAGATGCTGCAATGAACCTTCATTACATGCTGCGTGAAACTCGGGTTTTCATCAAATAGAACTCCGAGAGAACTCCGATCACAAGCGATGTCGCAGCTACACTGTAGAATTCAACAAGAAAAAAAATTCAAAAGCAACCAATACGCACTCCTCCATGACTTATCACTGGCCTTGTCGTGATAAGCATCCTCAATTATCTACTCGTTAGCATGCCTGGTGTAGTGTTTAACACCGTCAGAAGAATTATCCTCGTCTATATAGGACAATATAACATCACTGCATCACCAATATCTGTTACCTCATTCAGCCACAAATGGTCCAAGCAGCCTACAATCAAGGTGTTTATGTTGCTCAAGATTGACACCGTGTTCAATAACCTAAGTGCCGTATTTATTAAGCATTGCACAGACCCCCCAATTTAACAAAATAATAGTCAGCTAGCTTAGCTGGTGATGCACTTCACACAAATCGTGCAGGCGTCAAAACCATACTGCAGTGGGTGCGGCGTTCCAAGGTAGCGGTGCCGTTTTTAAACAGTCATACAAATGTACACCAATTCACTGATTAAAAGCTGATCAACGAAGGCTATACATACATCATTTACTCTGCAGCTGTGTGCCTTATTAAAGTTTGATATGCATGCTGGGGCAGCATGCATAACCATTTCTTGTGGATACTGCTGTTTCTGTGTGAAGTTCGTGAGATTTGGAGCAGGATCATAATAATTGTCGGAGTTTTACGTCCCAAAACCAGGATACGATTATGAGGCACGCCTTAGAGGAGGGCTCCGGAAATTTTGACCATGTGGTGTTCTTAGGGGCAAAGCACCTTAGGGTCTAGGCTTGTCGGCGTGTCATGTATATAGGCACGGTATATCATGTCGTCACGGTTGGTCATAAAGGGCGAGAGAGAAGGCTGCGTCTTATAGGGAGGAAGAACATTACCACCGAGGGGGGGCTTTGCGACGTCGGCGTCTCGTGTCGTCACGGTGTGCCGTGCAGTCACGGTGTGTCAAGTGGTCACGGTCCACCATAAAAACGGGTATGTGCCACCGAAATTGGGTAAATCTCACTACTCGCCACCGTTTCACTAAAAATGAAAAAGGCAGCAGTTAGCCCAACAAATAGCGGACGACGTTAAAGGCCAACTCCGGCGATTTTTTGACCGTGTCAGGGTAATGGTGCCTTTATGTTCCTGAGACACTCTTGTCACGCGCCCGATAGCTGAAATGCTCAGCAAATTCGAAAATAATTTTTAATAAGCAAAAAGGCGCAATACCGAAACCGAAACCCAACCGAGTGTACTGTCTACGAATGACGTAGTAGTTTGTTACGAACCGGATGTCGTGCAAGGCTTGCTGGTCCCGCCGGCGCGGAATATCACACGCTCCTCCACAGAGAACAGAAAATCGCGCGCCAAACCAGCGAAACGCCGGCCAAACACCGTCGCCTTGTGGCCAGCACAATATACGCTGTAGCGGCCAAAGTTAGCGAACCCATTGGCTGCGTCACTTCCGTCTACCGGCAAACCAACACGTCACACACGCAATGTTGCCAATAATTGTGGGAAGCCGGGTGGGCGCTTGCAGACAATCTTTAAAATTCATTTGCAAACAATCAGCACATCTCTCAAGCTTCAAATTTGGCATAAATGACGGAAATGTGCAAAGGAACGTACCCAGCGAATTTCATTGAGATCCATTGACCTCGCAAAATCGCCGGAGTTGGCCTCTAACGCAGCTATAACACGTATACCTTCCCTACATGCCGTAGGGAACTGAAACCGGGCATGTAGGGAAGAAGAACAAGAAGAGAGAGAGAAAAAAATGATGAAGCGCCTTAGGGTAAGCTGCATCCCGACGCAGTTTTCTGACGACGTCAGTGGCGCGGAAACATTCTTCCCTACGTGCCCGGTTTCAGGCTTGGCACCACCAGTGCCTCATCAGAGAAATCTCTCTCAAAACACTGCATGGTTCGCCCCCTCCCCAGGTTTCGCGGTAGTGGAGCTGAAACACCCTTCCGTACATGCTTCGCTCTTCCCCAATTTGGCGTTTAAAGGGCACCTAAATCTAAGTACGCGGGCCTCTGGCATTTCGCCTCCATCGAAATGCGGCCGCCGCGGCTGGGATTCGATCCCGCGACCTTCGGGTCAGCAGTCGAGCGCCATAACCACTACACCGCCGTGGCGGGTATAAAGTGCAAAGCATTTCTCAATGAACCCAAGCCACTTTGACGGTATCTATCTATCTATCTATCTATCTATCTATCTATCTATCTATCTATCTATCTATCTATCTATCTATCTATCTATCTATCTATCTATCTATCTATCTATCCACCCACCCACCCATTTGCCTACCTACCTACCTACCAGGGGCGTAGCCAGGGGGGGGCGGCTTATGGGTCTTCAGCCCCCCCCCCCCCCCCGAAATTCTTTTGTATTGTTACGTATCGCCGACCAAAAGAGCTAGCTGGGCCGGAAATCATCCTGGTTTTTAGATGCGAAGCATCTTATGCTCGGGGCTATGTCCGTCCCTCCCGCGTCCGTCCCGCGTCCCGCGTCCGGCCACTTTCATGAAGTAGGGAAGCACCCACTATGCGAACCAGAACACTGTAGTACAATATAAGGCCGTCAAACACCATTACAGTCACCAGAGTCATGGCCGAGAGCACAGAGAGGCTGCTTAACAATAGCTAGGCAGCTGGTGTGTGTCGCCCAGGTTGACTCCATTCCTCGATGTTGTTTGCATGTGTTTGCGGGGGCTTTGTCCGTCCCTCCTTCCCGCATCCCACACCACCACAGCGCATGCGCGTCTCCCTCTCTCTCTCCTCTCCTACGCTCTCCCCCCTTTCTCTCTTCCAGGAATACTCTACGCCCGCGTCCCGCGTCCTACACCCCGACAGCGCATGCGCGTCCCCTCTCTCTCCTCTCCTAAGCTCACCCCCCTTTCTCTCCTCTAGGAATTCTCTACTCTACGGAGCGGCCCCCTCGTCCCACACCCCGGCAGTGGATGCGCGTCCCCTCCCCCATATCTCTCCTCTCGTACGCTCACCCCCCTTTCTCTACTCTAGGGAGCGGCGCCCGCGTCCCACAGCGCATGCTCGTCCTCTCCCCCTCTCTCTCCTCTAGGAATCCTCTACGGAGCGGCGCGCGACAGGTGGTGCGACAGCTGCATACCCCGCTGGGGCCACCACGGTAGTTCCGCGGTATAAAAATGACGGAGCGCGCCTCATTCTCTCTCCTGTGCAGCGCCGCGATGAGAGCCCAGGCCGCTGCCGCGAAACAAGAGCGGCGACGTTTCTCCCGCTGCTTCGCATCCACACATTGCGGACCCCTGGCGGTCCTGTATCTGGCTGTGGAGCGCATCATACCGTCAGAAATATTCTGCAAAAGAAGGCGTCTTGCATTGATGTGCATTTTAGCCGTGTCACTGCGAAGGAGCAACTATTGTTGACGCGCTGGACGCCCTGGATTAAGATATATAGAAGGGGCCTCCAACAAACCTCAACCAGCGAGCCGCAGTAACGAAATTTAGTCCCACAAGGGCTGGGAGGACAGTGAAGTTGGTGGTTCATGTTAAGGCGGGTAGCGCAAAGACACACGGACAAAAGCGAGGAATGAATACACGGGACAAGCGCTGACTTCAAACTAAAGTTTATTCTCTGAATCCTCGCCTATTTATCAAAAATCACAACACCACATTATCACCATGAAAAGAACGTCTGATACCGCTATGAACGTCATGACGCCGACACAACTTGATCAGCTCTTATAACTAAAATGCTCTTATAACTGAGCCTACACCGGTGTGACATAGCCTTCCTTTCGGCCAACCTGGCTTCTACGCTTGGCGCGTGAAAGGAAGTCTCGAGTCTGAGCATACGTGTTTTATTGTGATGTTTTTGAGTGTATCAGTGTTTGACTGCGCGGTTTCCGCGTTTCATTTTAGTTATCATTCTAGTTACAAGAGCTGATCAAGTTGTGTCGGCGTCATGACGTTCATAGCGGTATCAGACGTTCTTTTCATGGTGATAATGTGGTGTTGTGATTTTTGATAAATAGGCGAGGATTCAGAGAATAAACTTTAGTTTGAAGTCAGCGCTTGTCCCGTGTAATTCCCACAAACTAGCCCAGTTATCCGTTCTCGTGAAGATGGTGGATTCCGGGGGGGCGGGGGGGTGGGTCAGAGAGTTTGAATCAAAATGTCACCAAACGTTGCCCCTTGAAAGAACAAAGAAGGCCTTTCTCATATCTCATGCATGGGTCTTTTCGGAAGGGTATTTGACGTCAGGTTTCAGAAAACATATGGATACTGATTTTCACAATGACTAAAATCTGGACGCCGATTGAAATATATAGTTTTCGTTTCACGGTGACATTGCAACTTATAAGCGCATGGGGTGCTTCACGCACACGCACAAAACGCTTGAGACCAGTCCCGTTTCTGTAGCTTGCCTGGACAAAGAGCTATCATACGCAGTAGGCGAGAAAATAATGTGAATACTATAACTCGCAAGGCTATTCTGTCTGAAGGCGCGGGCCGCATGCGGCCCGCGGGCTTCGTGTTTGAGACCCCTGACTTATAGAGACGGTATTGTCAATACACCATTGCGGGAGGGGACGTCTTGAACACAAAATAATTATACCTTGTTGGCGGAGGGCCCAAATGGGGGGGGGGGGGGGGGGGGTCACCTCTGACGGCTTACTGCCGGCATTTCGTTCTGTTGCATCTGTACCGGCAGCGGAGAGTCGTTTTCGGTAGAGACGACCGTCTTTTCATCTAACACAATGGAATTCCGTGTGCCTCTCAGGCTATATATGTATATAGGAACGCAGTAAATCTCTCCATTCTCATAAGGAAATCGTAGGTGCAGGACGTATATACTTCTTTAGACGACAGAGACGGCGGGCCATCACTCTCGCATGAATCAATGAAGCTCGGCAAACATATTTTAGGGCGGAGTTAGGAGACTACGATGTGCGGGATATCGAGGGCCCTACTTCCTCAGGTAGAGAATCTGGGGAGTTGAAAAGTTATTTAACCGCAAGACATCGTTCTGCTAAGTGATATAGTCTATAGCCCAGCACGGCATAGAGGCTGAACGTAGAAGATGTTTCATTGCCCAGAAGCGCCAGAACACACAGCCTACTAGAAGCTGCCATTTCGGACCCGGCAGCGTGTATTTGGAGAGGTCACGCATATTTACAACACCCTAAAAGAGATTACGGCCGCACGCAGGGGACCTCCATTGAAAAGGTGCACTATAGGAGACAGTTAAGCACGTCGATGTGTTCTGCGAGCGTCTCATAATCTTGACACTGGTGGTCGATGCCGGCTACGCTGAGGCAGCAAATATGAGCCCCCGTCGCGTGAATTGCCTGCAGAACTAAACTCTCTGAAAAAAAAGCCGGCAGATCCCACGCACTGTGGGAATCGATGTAATGCGAAGCAGCCAGGAAGGAGCAAATCATGCCTTACATAATTTGCATGTCATGTTTTACATGTTACGACCTGTCATTTGTGTTCGTCATACAGTCAGGTCGCGATATACCAATTTTGGGTGTATGTCAAGCTAGCGAACTGGACGCAAGCGCACCATGAGCGTGGCATGCAAATGGCATTGTAGATGACATGCATGCCAAGATTTTCATGTTACCATCTGCCACTTATGTTCGTTATACAGTCATGTCACTCAATACCAAATTTGGTGTATATCAAGCTAACGAAACGCCCGCAAGCACGCCATGAGCGTGGAATGGAAGTCATGTCGCTCATGAAGTCATGATTTTCATATTACCACTTGTTATTTATGTTCGTCATACAGTCATGTCACTCAGTCCCCAATTTGGTGTATATCAAGTTAACGAAACGGCCGCGAGCGCGCCATGAGCGTGGCATGTAAATAATACTTTTCATGACAAGTTAGTCATGATTTTCGTGACATGACCAGCCATTAATGTTCGTCATACAGTCATGTTATGCCATTCCAAATTTGGTATAAATCCCATTAACAATACGGCCAGGAGAGCACAAAGTCGTAGGCGGCCAGATAGATAGATAGATAGATAGATAGATAGATAGATAGATAGATAGATAGATAGATAGATAGATAGATAGATAGATAGATAGATAGATAGATAGATAGATAGATAGATAGATAGATAGATAGATAGATAGATAGATAGATAGATAGATACGCTCAAAGTCGCCGAAGTTCGCTAAGACATGCTTCGCATTTAAAACAGCGCTATCGAACGCAAGAAGGCTCGCCAGTGCTCTTCCGGACTGCTCGCTTTTTCGGCACTGAGGACTTATCCAGTTTGCGCGGCTATTGCATGCTAGCTTTTAACTCGACAGCATTAAGGAGCTCGTTTCGCAGAAATTCCGAGCAACGTGTCGGTTTTTGGTTGCGAGCGATAAATCAGCGTTGTCTGGGGGGCAAAAATTCGAGGTTGATGCAAATAAAGAAATGATAAAAAAAATCTTCCGTTCGAGTGGGTTCGGGGATTCGAAGCTTGACCCCTCACTCCATGGCGCGATTCGTTTAGCCGCTCTGTTACCACGCATACATCCTCTACTAACAGCCAGTTATTTGTGTACACCATTTAGCGTGGGTGGCATATCTCAGAGGTTCTTCAGCGGTTTTACAGAAATCAGGCGAGATGGCACAAAGGCCCCACGGGGTGCGCTTTTCGTGCTCTGTCACACCGGAACCAGCGCGCGTCCGCACTTTTGCTTTGCGACAAGCTTTAGGAATCGACCGAAAAGCAGAACCAGACTAGCGATTGGCTTGTGTTCCTTAACAAGCACTTAAATCAAGGAGGCTCGCGCACTTACAGTGGCCTCAAGCATTTCGTCTCTACAAAAATGCCACCGCCGCGGCTGGGATGGAACCCAGGTCGTTCGCGTCAGCAGTTTAGCACCGTAACTACTGTACCACCGCCATGACTCGCGCTTTGCAAATTTTGTTTGCTTTGTATTTTTTTGTATTTTATAAATGCGAGTATCAGGAAGTCAACAAAAATCTATATTTAATGTGTATTCCATAGAACCACAGCTGCCTATGTGAGCTACGTTGTCTCGTGACTCAGTAGCGTAATGTTTTGGTATAAGTGGTGTCGATATGTCCTGCGTGAAAAGGTAATATCTGATAAAGCACGTGAATGGATGTCTATACAACTCTTGAAACGAAGCAGTATGTTACGATTTTGCTGCCCCCTCAAGCGTCGCCAGCGCGAAGTCGGCGACGGGAATGACAGCAGGTTGGTCCGTTCCGTACGCAATTAGAAGCAGTGAAAGGATCGGAGACGTGTTTGGACAACACAACAGCTTTAATTTAGCTATTGCGGCACAAGTACTCTAAGTACAACACAGCAAGTAAACTAACACTATACAAATAGTCAAATAATGAGCTTACAAAATACACAAGATAAATTAACGCTAAACAAACAATGGAATAAAATTAAAACAGTAACGACGTGGAAGTTATATGGTATAAACAGGTGAAGGCATACGTAAGATGACTGGCAGCGTTGCGTCCACGACGATCGGATGCGAGAAGCCCCGAAGACTTCTGCCACGACGGCGATGTCGGTGGATCCGAGTTGCAACGCCGATGCTTCCGGGAGTTAGTGCTTGAAGGAGATGTCAGGCAGGTTGAGCTAACCTGAGATTGAAGTCCCGATGCCTACGTTGCAGACGTGTCTCAACTAGGCGAACGGTTAAGTTTAGGTGGCCAGCCGATACAAAGCGCACACTAAAAACTTCTAGGAGAGATACTCGTTGATCTACTCCTATTCCATGTTTGCCAAGCAACTAGACTGGTGGTCGTGGTTCGAAGAAGGAAAAGGCGCCTAATTTCTGCAGCCCGGTCGGGAGCACGGCGCAGCGCCTAATTAGCAGGGCCCCTTCATCTCCCCTCACTCTCTTCCTGGGGGAAAAGGGACCATCGACATGGGTCCAATCATGCGCATTGCATTGTCACAACGTCCGCCCTCAAAATATTGACGACGCCCCTTTTTAATTAGGGGAGGGTTCTCCGTTAATCAAAAGAGACAGCCCGTTTAATAAAGGGAAAATAGACAACCACCCGTTTAAGCTGACCGCGTAGGCGGCTCGTGCACGTGCAGCTCCTTCCGTGGGAACGTATCTTGCCTCCATTCTTAGCCGAGTGTTTTGCAGTGAAAACTTCGGGGTACACTGCGGCTTTCAATATACCTGCCGTCACCGCGGTACTGCACAAAGAACCCCGTTCGGCAGCAACATCCAAAGAATGACTCCCTCTTCCGCTGCTCTTCGCGGCTCCAAAAACAAGTCTTTTGACGTCCAAGCCAGTGTGCCGGTCAGCGGGGTGGGTGCGGCGCGCGTTATTCGGCGTGACGAGATGTCGAAAAAGTGGCATTCCGTGACACAGTATGATAGGGGCTCATTCGCAAAACATCGCGTCGTCTAAGTAGCATCAGGTAGCATCATATAGTCCGAAGGAGATTTTACATTTCACTTCTGGTTCGAGTCACTCGTTTGCGGTCAGAGAAACAGGTCATAATTTCGCTGATCGGCAGTTCATCTCAGCAATACATGCACCACGCATTATTAAGGTTGGCAATCAGTGTGAACGCTTGCTTAGTTCTCACGCAAATGAATGCTTATTAATAGCACTTTCTAATAAGAAAGCGTAGCAGTATATCTTTTGCGACGTCACGTAGAAATGTGATAAAACTGTCTGGTGGGTAGACAAACTTACACAGTCTTGCGTTAAAGTGTGAGCTACCAGTAGGTAAACTTGATCACTTTGTCTATGGCACAGCTCATACATGTATGTAAGTCTTCTGGACGTAACGCTAATCTCCTTTATTGTTTTCTTCAATAGTAAGCAGGCAGATTTCGTGGGCGAGCTCAATCCAACAGTAAGGTGTATAGCGCGCAAAAAAAAAAAAAAAAAAAAAAAAAAAAAAAAAAAAAAAAAAAAAAAAAACCATGGGCACACAGGATGTAAAATTGATTCTATGACCGTTTTCAACAGATTGTGATCAATTAGTTTGTCATAAAACTAAGAAAATTGTGACGCTTGGAGCGCATTCTGCTTGATCGATTATGTAGATGGAGCTCCATACACGAGAGGAAAAATAGGAACATACAAATGCACCGCAATATATAGACAGGTTTGAATTTCATCCATTATATTCTATTATATTTTATATCTTCTAACATAAATTTGTTTTCTAAATGGCTTCTTCACCTGACTCAAATGATCTAATGATGGTAAAGTAAATATAAGAACTTTCTACGTGAAGCTTATTTCGTATTGAAAAGTATTAGTAAGATTTATTTCCAGTAATTATATCAAAATACATGATGATTGCGGCTCGTGATAGATCCTGGTGGAACAAATGTTCGAGGTGAACAGCTGGAGAGGAAAATTATCAGAACCTTCTTCTTAGGAAACGTGTGATACAGCAATGCCGTGTCAGTAGGATTAAGCGCGAAATGTAAAGTTTCGGTAGTACTAGGATGCCACTTAAACAACGTGCACTTTTGCGAATGAGTCCCAAAGAGTGTATACTTCGTTTCCAGAGTTGCGTAGACTTTATTTGGCAGCTGTATGTAAAAGATCGACTTTTCATTATTTGCCCCGCAATGGCAAGCGGGCTCATTTCACCGGAGTAGTGCTGCGAACGATGAGAAGTGAATTCGGCTCAATCGATTATGTAGGTGGAGCTCCAAACACGAGAGGAAAAACAGGAGCATGCAAATGCGCAGTAAAATATAGCCAGGTTTAAATTTAGTGCATTATTTTCTATTATAATTTTTATCTTCAGTAAAAAGCTTGTGTTTTCTAAATGGCTTCTTCGCGTGACTCAACTTAAATGATGGTAACGTAAGTTTACGAACTTTCCCACATGAAGCTTTCATGTTCAAGAGTCGTAGTAGGATATATTTTCAGTTATTAAACAAAAATACATGACGATTACGGTACGTGATAAATCCTGGTAGAACAGTAGCGTAGCCAGAAATTTTTTTCGGGGGGGGGGGTTCAACCATACTTTATGTATGTTCGTGCGTGCGTTTGTATGTGTGCGTGCATATATACGCAAGCAAAACTGAAAAATTTCGGGGGGGGGGGGGGGTTTGAACCCCCCCGAACCCCCCCCCCCCTTGGCTACGCCACTGTGGTAGAACTATTGTTCAAGATGAACAGCTGGAGAGGAAAATTATGAGAGCCTTCTTCTCAGGAAACGGGTGATGCAGCAACGTCATGTCAGTAGAATTAAACGCGAAATGGAAAGTTTCGGTAGTACTAGAATACCACTTAAACAACGTTCACTTTTGCGAATGAGTCCCAAAGAATGTACTTCGTTTCCGGAGTTTCATAGACTTTTCTTTAATTCACTTGGGCAGCCCTTTGTAAAAGACTCTTAATTGTTTGCTCCGCAATGGCAAGCGGGCACGCTTCACCGGAGAGGTGCTGCGAACGATGAAGAGTATAAAGGAAAACAAAAACTATGCATTTCATTAGATCACAGTTTTTAACAGACTTTGTGCTGTCGAGTGTCGTCATGCAACTAAGACAAATGTTGGAGAAGCAAATACGCATTTCTCTATCTCATATATATATATATATATATATATATATATATATGTATATATATATATATATATATATATATATATATATATATATATATATATATTGTAATGAAGAGAAGTAGACACAACGCCCGTACGCTGGGCCGGCTGTTCTATTCTGACTTCGTTTCGTCGTCTTCGCAGTCTAGCCTAGCACGCGCCTGCGCCCCTGCGGCGCTGTCATCCTTACACTCGGCCATGACTGCGACGTAGCATGACGAGCTGCCGGAATGTCTCTGGCGGGCGGTACTGGCTGTGCCTGGGTGGTCGTTCTTTCGCACGCCACGACGTCTCTGGCAGAAGTGCTGAAAACTCAGGCGGCCGACATTGACTGCCTCGTTGTGGCCGCAGGTCTCGGCCACGCTGCGATTTTGTCTGGATATCTGCCAGAAGTGTATCTGGAGGGCGAGACTGGCTGCACCACGGAGGTCGGTCTTGGTCACGAAGCGACTTTCTGTGGGCAGCTGCCAACCATGCATCTGGCAGTCGACTTCTGCCGTGTCTCGTAGTAAACGGTGGACGCGGCATGCTCGAATAAGGTTGCCGGAATAACATCCGAGGAGGCACAACGGGTGGCGTAGTTTCTCTACGCTTCTTTTTCCGCTTCTTTGAGGAAGTCGGCCACATTTGCATTATTGTCAACTCCGGGATGACGGTCACAATCTTCGTCAGCAAAATGAGCAGATACAACCTTCACGTCAGTATCAGGGGGCTCATCGCTCATTCTGCTCTTCTTCTTCATCGTCCGGAACCTCTGGAGGTGTCCGGGCGGCATACCGGGTGGCCTAGCTGGCTGAGGAGTCTATCGCAGGCGTTGATGGTACATCAAGAGGCAGTTCCTTGAGCTTGTCCGGGAGACCCTTCTCGCTCGGTGGAATGTGGTCGAGTGCTAATGACTGCTGTCGAATCTGTAGAAGCGGCTCCGGTGGGTCTGCGAGAGCTTTTATGGTTGCGCTAGGCTCTCCCAATTCTGGTGGCGTGTCAGGCACGGTAGGAGCTGGCATCTGCACGTGCACCTGTAGCAAAGGTGAAACTGGGGGCCTATTTTCTAACTGAGTCGGATGAAGAGTGCCAACACAGGCCGTTCTGCAGTGGTGGTGAGCTTTATCTCCGAAGGAGGGCAGGTTGGTGGGCACCCAAGCTGCACCGTCGTGGTGATTTGTCGCAGAGCTCCCATCCGTGGTAGAGCCTGGGTCGGCAGGGATAGGGTCGGATGTATGGAAAAGCGGGCGAAATACATAAGTCAACCTGGCAGACCATTCAGGCCAGAATTTTTGTTGCACACCTTCGTAGTTGTGCCAGGCTTTGGCAGCATCGCGAAGGCGGTCAATGGCCACCAGCCATTTCCGATGGTCCGGCCAGGCATAGTGGCTGCCGAGAGCGTTCACCGTTTCTATCCACAGGACGGCATCGTCCTGGAATCCTCGGAACTCCGGTAGTTCTGATGCAACCGTAGATGGCAATGTGGAGTTCAAGGATCCGGTAGTTCTGACGGCGAAACGGTCTAGCTCCTGGGCTAGCAAGGATGTCGCCCGCATGACGTCCATGGGTAGGACGCGCGAGGAGCTCGAGGAGCAAGGGGCGACGGCCGCGGAGGACACGGGGGTCCCCGGCACTCACGGCGGCGGTTGAGACCCCGCAGTTCGAAGGCGCCAAGCTCTGAAGTTGTTGAGACAAGCGTGCGGCTTCGCGGATGATCCTCGCAGCATCGTCGGGTGAGCCGCCTGGAGAACCATTGACGGCGGCCGCGGAATATGTTGTCGTTGCAGCAATCAGCGCAGCGGTGTCACGAATCACGGAAGCGTGGTGTACACGATGAATGGAAGCGCCGTGAGAGCACCGTCGAGTCGCCGAGGAGGCCTGGACGCCTTCCCCGGGCGGTGCTTGTAGCGCCGGCAGGTAAGCGGGCGACGAGGAGTCTTGGACGCCGTCCTTGCCAAACTGTGCTTCCTGCGGCGGCAAGCTTGCGGTTTCCATGCCCTAGGAAGCAAGGGCGGCGTTCCTGGACTGGCGGCTCCCGCAAGGCCGAAGGCGGACGAGCACGGGCGGTTTCTGCCTTAAGGCTTCGTATCCTGTCGGCTGCGCCATTGTAATGAAGAGAAGTAGACACAACGCGCGTACGCTGGGCCGGCTGTTCTATTCTGACTTCGTTATCGTCGTCTTCGTAGTCTAGCCTAGCACGCGCCTGCGCCCCAGCGGTGCTGTCATCCTTACAATATATATATATATATATATATATATATATATATATATATATATATATATATATATATATATATATATATATATATATATATATCGACTGCGCCATTGTAAGAGAATCAAGAGACAACGCCCGTTCCTGGGCCGGCTGTTCTTATTCTGAATCGTCGTCTTTCTCTTCTTCGTGCTGGTTGAGCACGAGCCCAATCGTCATCACAATAGCTCATCACGAGCGCTCATCGTCACCACAATATATATATATATATATATATATATATATATATATATATATATATATATATATATATATATATATATATATATATAAACAATGAAGGGATAACATAGGACCCTGGAAGTAACAGTTCAAAAAATATCAAGCTCCGGGAAGGACCGACGCCCCCCGGCCGCGGGACCGCGGCCGAAACGTCAGTCCTTCCCAGAGCATTTTTTCCTACGTGCTTGATATATTTTTTGAACTATATATATATATATATATATATATATATATATATATATATATATATATATATATATATATATATATATCGTGTTCCCTGGCTACGCCACTGCTACCTACCTACCTACCTATGTCTCGGCGCCCTCGCGGTCGTCTCCTTCACTGTACGAAAGGTTGCATACTAGGACATGAGCCTATGGCGAAAAAGGATGGACAAGTCATGTCATGAATAA
>JALIZH010001449.1:0-10003 GCA_030522465.1 Rhipicephalus appendiculatus
CGCAAGGCTTGAAATAGCGAAACTTGACGGTTCTGAAGACTTACTCTGAGTGCTTCTGGGCTGTTCCTAGGCCTTAGCTAGGTGATGCAGGTGCTTTCTAGGTTGCTTATAGGACGTTGCTGGGCATTAGCTAGGTGATTCTAGGTTGTTTCTACGTTGATTCTCAGCGCACAGAGGTTCGAGTTAAACCACCGCAGTCACACACACGACACGGATGCCCAAACTAAAGAGACTGAAACTCGCGCTGAAACCAAGCATTCGCACTTTTCATAGATCTACGGGCACTTCGTAGTTGGCGTGGGCCTTCAGTCACTTCATGGTCTTCTCACAGTCACCGTTGTCTTTCCCATTCTCTAGTATTCTCTCGTTGTGCGTACTAGGGTCCTCGGCTCACCGTTCTCGCTACGCACCCATTTTTGTTCGGTTAACAGTTGCTTTGATCATTTATATTGGACCAGTGGCAAATAGTGAGATTTACCAAACTTCTGTGGCACATGCCCGTTTATAATGATAGTTTTTAAGTTCGTCGAACAAGGAACTATTCGCTAAACAGCTTGCCTGCTAAGAACATAAATTTATAGTGTCCTTGGTGAGTGTATGAAAGCATACGCCTTTGGAAATACCCAACCTAATAATAAGAATCAAACGAACACATACGAAGTAAATGGAATCATGATGTAAGTGAAGTTAGAAAAACGAGTTTGACAGCAAGCTGCATGGAAAACTATGTTGAAATTTCGATGTCAAACTGAACGTGACGAATTCACACCCTACGAGCTCTTCCACCAGTTTGTTTGCAGAACATTTCAAGACAAGAAGAAAGTATTGTAACCAGGGAAGGTAAATCATTGTCATTGTTCACGTATGCTATGTTGAATATGTGTGAGTGTTACAACACCACGCTGCAACACCATGTTCAGCTGTCAAGGAGAATAAATTTGGACTTTTTCCCTACGCATTGTACGTAGGACACAAATATGGTCATAATGTTTACATTGTAAATAACCAAGTGACTGGTGTTTGGCATATTAAGCTTAACTGTTTTTCTGAAATATTTACGAAACAGTGATGGAATATTGATGAAATAGTGACACCCGGTAGCACACTTTGTATTGCAGGCTGGACTATTCTGGACGAAAGCCAATAGTATATTTCAACCAGTTGCAACGAAAATTTGCGGTGTAAAAGTGAGTTGATTAATAATGAACGTGCACAGAGAGCTATATCGTGGGAACATATACATGCAACTAGGTGGAACGTTGCCTTAAGTACGGAAAAGAGCTTTTGTGGGCTATTCCATGATTCACGCAACTCAGTTTTGCGGTTATAAAGCTTCACGTCAGTAAGTACCCTAAATAAATGTTGCCTAATAAACAATACCTGCCACATTACTCTATAAACTTAGAAGTAACTTGGCGTTGTGCTTCCACATGAGTCCTCGTCCTAGAAATATCATGTGTTGCCTTCGTTAGAAGATCACTAAACGAGTAACATAAATGTAAAGATGGATAGTCGTTACGTAGACGGCGAACTACATGGAGGATGAACTGACAAAGCAAGCTTCAGCCACTCGCAATTATCGCCGCGTATAGGTCCTGGAGTTACGAGCCAAAGCTTGCGCTGTTACGTGACACCTCAGTAAATGGTCGCAATTACCGTAGGGCCAATGCAATCAAGAGAGACTGCCCCAACGGCAGATGTGCGCTGGCGTTGACGTACTTCGGCAGTGATCCTGATTAACTCTCTTTGTCACTGTCAAGTAGAACCGTTGCGGATACGCGCATAAACAGTCGCGGCTGGCCCGGGAGGCAGAATAATCCAATCCAAAATTAGATCGAAAGAGCAGCCGCTGTTGTTACGCCCTCACTCCACTGCCGTCATTTCCCGAGCCTGAATAAAGCGGACGCAACCAGGAGAAGCTCTGTCAACATCTGCGAAATGTCGTCGCTACTTCTGCTTTTCTTGTTTTTGAAAGAAAAGGCGCGGTAGCTCTACATCAGCGCCTGTCATGCGGGTGTTCCGATTATCGCGAAGCGTTTCTCTGGATTTTTTCTTGCACAACGCAAGATCTTCTGACGTAAATATTGCACAAGAATGTTGACGCCACTGACTGAGTGGCATGTAAGTATTTATGACACAACTCAGAGACGTGGCGAAACACGTACTGACTGGTTTTCATAGCTTCAGTCATTAGTTCTTCCACGGCTTCATAGTTATATCACTTGGATGCTTGAAATGAGCATTTGGAAAACTGAAATGGGAAAAGCTTTGGCGCCCTATAGGGAGCGGAGGAAGAACTAACGCATTTAGGTAGAACCTTTCGTTGCTTCTATAGGGCACTCTAAGTGCGCTGCTGTGGCTTTGTTATTGCATAGGCAACAGCACGCAGGCATCTTTTGCGGACGACGGACGTTTTACCTCGAACTTTAATAGCTTCGATCTTAAAACAAACTCACGCAGAATATCGTTTGTTGTCTAAGTGATGCTTAATCGTAGAGTTCCATTGCAGATGCTATGCTTCCGTAACAGGTTGTTATGGCGTGGCAGGGGCAAGGCGTCATTCATCGTCGCTCTAGCGTTCGTCATCACCTCGAACAGGCCCACGGCTCGTGCATCCAGCGGCCCCCCAAAAGCATGCTTGGCATCAAAGGTTTGCAATATTTTGATGTTTTTGATAGGCATTTCTGAAAAAAAAGAAAAAAAAAACACAAGAGAAGGCCACACCAAGGATACATTAGCGCTGCATCGTCACTCATATGATCCTACGCACTGGTTGTAGTAAACTGCTTGACATACTGGTCTCACGTGGTCAGGCCCTACAGAAAAAAGCACATCAGGAAAGTGTCACAGCGAACGTATTTCATAAGTGTTTTCTGCCGAGAAAACAGCGTCGCGCCTTGGGAGAGAAGATAAGTGTGGTGTCACTCAGTTTCTGTGAAGGTATGGGTGGCAACGCGAGACTCGAAGGATATCTGTCACTTGGAGGTAAACACCAGCGAGAAGCTCCAGCCCCCCCCGCAGGGGCGTCTGCGCGAGCAGGCGTTTGGTGTGTGGCGACACCACGGACCCGAGCTAACGGGGGGGTTTCGACTCCCTCCCACGCCTAGCCGTGCGTGGCGTAGCCGTGTCCGGGGAAAAGGGGATCCTGGGGGTTGAGCCAATGCCGGGTGATTGGACCTTTAAGGCCCCCCCGGCGGCGGCAACACACCCCTTTGGCCTCAGCTTCACGTAGACGGCACCCCTGGGCTGACCCACCCAGGGGAAACCGGCAGTCGCCTTTTCCTGTCTACATCCTCACTCTCTTTTACTTTCACGACTTTCCACTCTGTCCTGTCTTCTCCTCTCTTCAACTCACTTCCGAATTTCTTGGCGGCTAGGGTTAACCCTGTGCAAATAGCCTACCTTGGTTCAGGCGCATTGGGTTATAGTAGCGTTGTACGGCTGGCGTCTGCAAAGGTTCAGCAACCACGAACTTGTAGCGTCCCCTCGTTGGGCTCCGTGGTGGGTGGCCGCCAACGCTGCTGAACAAAATACAACTGGCATGCATAGAGCATTCCCCCTGCTAAGCGATCGCACCGCGTCAAAACGGGTGCGCACCGAAGACCTAAGTTTTTTCAACCGGCCAAGAGAAACATTCCCCCAGTTTCATGTCATACATTGTGAGAAAAGTGATAAGCAAGCGAGAACCGTATCCCCCCTTTGTAGTGGCCAGGTGTCTTACAGAAACTCTTGGGGCCGGGTACAAAGTTACTAAAATGGCCAGCGGAGATCTCCTTCTCGAAGTTCGGGAGAAAGAACAGTTTGAAAAGCTAAATTGTCTTGCAACTTTTGGTGACATACCGATCAGTGTTACACCGCACAGATCAATGAACTCCGCTCGCGGAGTGGTATCTGACGCAGATTTGCTTGAACTGTCCGAGACTGAACTCCTGGAGGGCTGGAGGAGCCAGAATGTGACTAACGTCCAGAGGATCAAGATCAGAAGAGACAATGAGGAAATACCAACGAAACACCTAATACTCACATTTGCTTCAAGTGAACTGCCGGAAACCATTCAAACCGGGTACACAAAGACTGCTGTCAGGCCATACATACCTAACCCCCGTCGCTGTTTTCAATGCCAGAGATATGGCCACGGATCACAAAGCTGTCGTGGTCGGCAAACTTGTGCACAATGTGGAGTCTTGGGCCACACGTCCGACACCTGTAAAGAACCACCTCACTGTGTAAACTGTGATGGAAATCACGCCGCATATTCACGGTCCTGTTCACACTGGAAGAAAGAAAAAGAGATCATTACGTTGAAGGTGAAGGAGAACATTTCATTTAAGGAAGCACGGAGAAGAGTCTCGCCATTCTATGGCCCAACATATGCTGATGCGGCGCGTCAGGGGGCACCGCCGCACCAGCCCTCGTCACAAGCCCGGTCTGCGCACAGCAAGCCGATGGCTGTGACACATGCCCCTGAGGTGGTGGCAGTTAAATCTGCACCACCTACTGTGCCATTGAACCCGGCGACTCCAGGGACGTCGGGTCTGAAGGCCCCGCCACACCAGGCGAGGTCGCAAACTCGGAGTACCAGCCTGCAGACGCGGGCTGCCAGCGCCTCTCGGGAGGCGATGGACACAGCACCGGCACCACTGGTACCGAAAGGTCGACGCAGCTCAACTGAGCGCGTCAAAAAAGATAAAAAGCTTATAACAGGGCCGGGCGACGATCCCGGTACCACCTGAAAGCCGCGACCCTATACCTGAACACAGAACATTTTCCTCAGATATGGCGACACAAATTGTCCAATGGAATGCTAGAGGCATTCTGAAAAACTTAGACGATATCCAGGAAATACTACACCAGTTTAATCCAAGGCTGTTCTGTGTTCAGGAAACCCATCTCAAACCATCAAACACGAAGTTTTTGACACAGTACACAATATTCCGTAAAGACCGCCACAATAGCCTCATTGCATCAGGAGGTGTGGCCATTATAGCTGAGAGGTCTGTTGCTTGTCAACACCTGTGCCTTCGTACAATGCTAGAAGCAGTAGCCGTTAGGGCCATCCTCTTTGACCGGCTGGTCACAGTCTGTTCCCTGTATATACCACCTGAATATCGTTTGGAGTTGAAGGAAATCGAGGAACTTGTGGAGCAGCTCCCCGAGCCCTACATCTTAACTGGCGACTTCAACGCCCATAACACGCTATGGGGCAATACGCGCTGTGATGCAAGGGGGGCGTACGATAGAAAAATTTCTTCTGTGTTCTGATGCAGTCCTATTGAATAACAAAGAGCCCACATTCTTTAGCACCACACACATGTCTTACTCGTCAATAGACCTGAGCATAGCGTCTGCAGAGCTGGTACCCTACTTAGATTTCAAAGTAGATCTGAATCCATATGGGAGTGATCATTTCCCAGTGATCCTGAAACTACAGAAACAAGTTGAATGTTTACCAGATAAACCTCGATGGAAGATCGCTGCAGCAGACTGGAATAAATTCCGAGAATGCTCACTCCTAGCACGAGAAGACATTATCGCCTCTAATGTAGATGATGCAGTGGCATATTTCACTGCTTTTCTTATTGATGCTGCGACAAAATGCATACCGCAAACAACTGGAGTTCCTCGTAAGCGGCGCATCCCTTGGTGGAACGAGGAATGCAGAAGGGCACGCAGAAACCAAAACAAAGCATGGCAACGGCTGCGCGATTCGCCAACTGCTGAAAATCTTGTAAACTTTAAGCAAATAAAATCCCTGGGAAGGAGAACACGCCGGCAAGCAAAGAGGGAAAGCTGGCAGAAATACCTAACAGAAATTAGCTCGTACAAAGATGAAAGGAAAGCATGGGACAGGGTGAGAAAAATAAAAGGAAGGTGCACACTCTCGGTGCCCTTAGTAAGTAATGATGGCAACAGCCTAGAAGATCAGGCCAACTCTCTAGGGGCTCATTTCGAACGAGTATCTAGTTCTGCACACTACTCGGATGCCTTTTTAAAGCACAAAAAAACTAATGGAGGGAAAGCCACTTGACAGGAAATGCACGTATGATGAGGGGTACAACATTCCCTTTAATATAAGTGAACTGCGCGCAGCATTGAACTCGTGCAACAAATCTGCTGCAGGTCCTGATCGCATTCTGTATGAAATGATCGAATTTGCACACCCTCAAACTCAATTCACACTTCTTCATCTTTACAACACGATGTGGGCAGCAGGATACATTCCGTCCTCATGGAGGGAAGCCATCATAATACCTGTCCTCAAAGAAGGGAAAAACCCAGCATTGGCAAGTAGCTACAGGCCAATAGCCTTAACGAGCTGCTTGTGTAAGCTCTTTGAAAAGATGATAAACTGTCGATTAATACACACATTAGAAACCAGAAAACTACTAGACCCATTCCAATGTGGATTCAGGAGCGAGAGGTCAACAACAGATCATCTTGTACGCATCGAGTCAAACATACGAGACGCATTCGTCCACAAACAGTTCTTTTTGTCGGTATTCTTGGATCTTGAAAAAGCGTACGACACCACCTGGCGATTCGGAATTCTACAGGATCTTTCTTCAATGGGTATCCGGGGAAACATGTTAAGAGTAATCGAGAGCTACCTGACTAACCGAACTTTTAGAGTAAAAGTCGGCAGCGCTCTTTCTAAACCTTTCATCCAAGAGACTGGAGTCCCTCAAGGAGGGGTGCTGAGTTGCATACTTTTTATTGTGAAAATGAACTCGCTGAACTCCGTCATACCGAAAGCAATGTTCTACTGTGTTTATGTAGACGACGTACAAATAGGTTTTAAGTCCTGTAACCTTGCAATCTGTGAACGACAGGTTCAAGTAGGTCTCAACAAGGTGTCTAAATGGGCAGAGCAAAATGGGTTCAAGATAAACCCCACAAAGAGCACATGCGTGCTCTTCTCGAGGAAGAGGGACCTGGTCCCGGAGCCAAACATAGAATTTAATAAAGAACGTCTTCCAGTGCAAAGTGAACACAAGTTCTTAGGCGTAATTTTAGATTCAAAGCTGAGTTTTATTCCGCACTTAAAATATGTCAAACAAAAGTGCTTGAAAACAATGAATCTATTGAAAGTGCTCTCTAGTACGACGTGGGGTTGTGACAGGAACTGTCTAATGACCATTTACAAAAGCCTTGTATGTACACGATTGGACTATGGCTCTGAGGTCTATCAGTCTGCCAGGCCCAGTGCACTGAAAATGTTGGACTCTGTTCACCATTTAGGTATCCGTTTGGCTACGGGCGCCTTTAGAACAAGCCCTGTACAAAGCTTATATGCAGAATCCAATGAATGGTCGCTACACCTCCAACGAACTTTCATAAGCTTCAAATACTTCGTCAAAGTTTACTCTAACCACGAACACCCCTGTCACACACTCCTAAATGACCATTCTAACGCAATGCTTTTCCATAATAGACGATCAGTGACAGAACCATTTTCACTACGTGTGAGGAAACTTGCCGAGGAAGTTGGTGTTGGACTCCTGAAGTACAGCCTAATGGCCCCAGTGAAACTCCTACCACCGTGGCAATGGCAGGTGGTAGAATGTGACATGTCGTTTACTGAACTCACAAAGCATGCCCCCGACATCCATATACAAATGCACTTTCAAGAACTGCGAGCGAAATATTCTAGCCCTGAGTTCTACACAGACGCCTCAAAATCAAATCATGGTGTCTCATATGCAGCCATTGGTCCGTCCTATTCTGAATCTGGTGCTCTTGCACCAGAAATGAGCATATTTTCAGCAGAAGCATATGCACTTCTGTCAGCGGTCAGACACATTAAGAAAGCAAAGATGCCCAAGGCCGTCATTTATACAGACTCCTTAAGTGTGGTAAGGTCTCTTATGCTCCCCCCGAAACGCAACAGCCCTATAATGAGGGAACTTTATTCAATTATATGTGCCGCCTGTGCCAACAATCAACGGGTTGTTATATGCTGGGTTCCGGGTCACAGAGGCATCAAAGGTAACGTCCTTGTCGACGAAATGGCGACATCAATAACAAGCAAACCAAGTACTTCCTTAATAGCTGTTCCTGCCAGTGACCTGAAGCCAACTCTGCGAAAAAAACCCTTAGAGGATACTGGCAGCAATTTTGGGACAAGGAAGCCTCAAACAAATTACACCTAATTAAGCCACAGTTGGGAGAGTGGCACCGAACAACAAAAATACGAAAGAATGATGTCATCTTTTGTCGCCTCAGAATAGGACACACGTATGGCACACATTCATATCTCCTAACTGGTAAAGAGCCTCCTATCTGTGGGAGATGTGGCAACAGACTGACTGTCCTCCACGTCTTGATAGAGTGTCGAGAAGCTGAAACTGAACGCAAACACCACTTCCCTCTAATCTACCAAGATTATCTCCCTTTACATCCTTCATTATTTCTTGGTGTGGAGCCTTTATTCGACAGTAAGGATGTGTTAAACTATATAAACGATGTTTCATTGAACGTTATAAGGCCAAGGAACTTCGTAGCACGCCCTCTGTGAAGAGGGTGCTGCTGCGATTCTCATACTTGGGTACCACACGCCTTCAGACCCTTCTAAACAAGGGTTCTGCTAAGGCAGTAGTGCTGATGCCATTATTCCTCAGTTTTACCATCAGTTTTGCCATTGATCTTCAGCGCACACATGTCACGTCACTCTCATGGTTTTAATACTTATATGTTTTACCCGCCTTAGCGCGGGGAATTTTAGGCCACTATACAGCCACCTAACATAACACCATTGCTCAAGCACGCTATCATGTCTTGGCGCTCTTTGGCCATCAATTGGCCCTTGCGCCACAAAACATCATATATATATATATAGCTCCAGCCTCAAAAAAGAGGCTTTTTCTCAGGGGAATATTCTGGGGCTTTTGATAATGTTTAAGTAGAGTGGGACAGAGTGACAAAGCTGCCCCCACGCATGACAGCCTGTGCCGAGGCCGAGAAACCTCTTGCAATGGTATGGGCACTGCAGAATTTTTTCCTAGCCGTCTGAAGCATCGCGGAAGTATCACGTCACCCCACTGAATGCTCCAATATTTTGCGTGTGAGCCTTTGCCTTAAGGAGTTATAATAAGCATATTTTGCGACAACCAGCGCGTAAGGCTTACCAGTATTGTAGAAAAGAAAAAAAAACAATTTTGATCCCATGACGCACAGCCTGAAAAAGGAAAGTTTTTCTGTTGAGAAACATTCAAATTGTGCTAAAACTGTGTCGATGAGACTTCAAAATAAAGCGAAACTTGCCAAATTTTTGCTCTATCATTTTATTCATCCAGTAATCCATGTTTACTGAAAGGATGGTTTTTCGAGCGGGAAATTTCTAGTTTGAATGCGGCTTCCATCAATGGATCGAAAGATATCACACAAGACTGGAGAAACCACTGAACCGGTACAAATTCCTTGTTTTTGTACGTAGCAGTTGTTCGTGAACTGGACCACGGTAAAATCTAAATAAAGTTCTGACAATGCTACAAACTTTTCTCAAGTTACACCACTGGCACACAAAAATGCACGCTCACCATGTTCCTCGATCGCAATGAGAAATTGCTTTTGCGGCACAGAATAGTAAAGTTCTATGTCAATAGAAATCCTGCTGAATGAGCCAAAGCTCAATCCTTGTAAATCTGGACGATACCTGAGGACTCCAGCATGACGAAGGGGTGATCTTTCACCGGTACTTGTAGGTAACTGCCTTTGTAGGTAACCGTTGACGAGACGCTGCCAAGTCGCTTTTTCGGAAACAATGGCCCGCAGCGGGACACCAGGTTTCTGCGTTTTTGCCGTGAAGAATATTTCTAGGACTCCGATGCGTATTGCGGTTTTATGGACTGCAAAATAAAAATGGGATTCGTAGATTCGCCTACCAGACACTACATCGCATGTTTCGGATGAAGATATTGCCTGAAATATTTCTCAATGCTTGGTGTTTACTGAGCTAATAAACATTGAAATGCTACCATTAGAATGATTCGCGAAGCTCGAAAAC
>JALIZH010001450.1:0-77623 GCA_030522465.1 Rhipicephalus appendiculatus
GGGATCAGAAGATTTCAGGATTCTTTTCCTGCCCAGTCACAGATACTCGAAGGAGTGCGGAGATGGATTGGGAGCGTTTGTCGGCAGTAGCTAAGGAGGTGGGAATGACCAAAGAGGAAACCTTGATGTTTTTTGGAGAATGCGCAGAAGGAGCATGATAAGGAGGTTGCACTAAAGCAGAAAGAACAGGAGCGCGAGTTTGAACGCGAAAAGGAGCTTCTTGAACTGAGGTTGAGACTAGCGCAACTAAACGGAGTTCCGCACGATGGCCAGAGTGTCGCATCGGCATCCTCAGGTTCGCAATCACCCAAAAGCACCCGAATATGCCCGAGAAAGTTAATGGCTCCATTCGACGAAAAACGTGATGATTTGGATGCATATTTGCATAGATTTGAACGGATTGCGAGGGGCCAAGGATGGGAAAGACGAGAGTGGGCAACAGCACTCAGTTTGTGTCTGGTCGGGGAAGCCTTAAGTGTTTTCGGAAGAATGCCCGCTGAGGAATCCATGGATTACGACAAGGTTAAGAAAACACTGCTACAAAGATTCAGGTTGACAGCGGAAGGCTTCCGAGAGCGGTTTCGTGGGTGCAAGCCAGAGAATGCTGAGACAGCCAAGCAGTTTGTGTGCCGCCTGTCAAATTATTTTGACAGGTGGATGGAGATGGCTAGTGTAGAACGAACGTGTGAGGGTGTGCGTACTCGCATGGTGCTGGAGCAATTTTTGAATTGCTGTAGTGACAAGTTAGGGGTGTTCATTAAAGAACGAAGGGTAGTTTCACTGGAGGATGTGGCAGAACATGCCGACCAGTATTTAGAGGCCCAGGGAATTAGAAATCTAGGAAAAACCAATGAGGATGTTGACAGAATTGAACTAGATGAGACAAAGGGTAGGCCTCAGGGATCACCGAACATGTCACAGCGACCCCTCAGATGTTTCTTGTGCAACCGCATTGGGCACAAAGCTATGAACTGTCGAACGGAAGAGGGTCGTTCACATGCTCCAGTAGTGTGCCAGTTGTGCAACAGAAGGGGGCACCGCGCAAATGAGTGTTGGTCAGGGAATACCGACAAGTTAGCCTGTATAGTGGACTCCCAGGGAAGTAACCCGAAAGAAGTTGGGAGTACAGACAAAGTAGCCTGTATAGTTGGCTCCCCGCAGGGCTAGCATAAAAGAAGGGCAACAGATGCGGAAAGAAGATTCAGGAGAGGAAGAATCTGAACTTTATTTACAAGGAGATTGTTTACCAGTGGTAGATGGCGAGGTGCCTGGGCAGAGGGTGAAAGTTTTGAGAGATACAGGCACTAACATTGTTTTGGTGAAAAGGAGCTTAGTGGACGAAGCAAATCTAACAGGAGAGTACGCAACGATCGTTTTAGTAGACAGTTCTGTGAGGAAAGTTCCTGAAGCTTGGATAAAAGTGTCAAGCCCTTATTACACAGGTTGGGTGACAGCAAAGTGCTTAGAGAAGCCCATGTACGACCTTATATTAGGCAATGTGCCAGGAATGAGGAAAGTAGACGAGCCTGATAGAAACTGGGAGAAGAACAAGGATGCGATAGAGCAACAGAATGCACCTATTGGTAGGCTAGCGGAACAGAAGGAGAGTGGTAAAAAAGGAATCAAGCCACAAAAGATTACGAGAAGTGCAGACGCAAGTGGCTGAAGTGGCATTGGCAGCAATGACAATAGCGGCAGTAAGCAGCAAAGTGAGGGCCACAGGATTGAAGGTGGCGACCACGCCAAACATAGATGTAACCCCTATGGAGCTCAGGGAAGAGCAGAAAAAGGATAAAGCGTTGGAGGATTGCAGGCAGAAGGTTGAGAAACCATTTAAGAGACGAAGGAATACCGCGTTGAAAGCGATGAAGATAGATGATAATTGTCTGGACGCAAGTAGGGTGGTGCATGCAACCAGCATTGAACACAGAGATGAGACGCAGCCTGGAGAAGGCATTGTGGAAAGAGGTTCAATGATCTTGGAGAATAGACAGAGAGATTGCACATGTAGTAAACGTTCTAGGAGGAATGCAGCGAGTAGGCGCAGAAAAAAGAAACGTGAAAGAGATGCAGCAGGTGAAAAGGCGCAGATTTAGGATTCAAGATAAATCGTAGCTGCATTAGGGAAAAAAATGATTTTTGTGAAAGTGAGAGGTATAAACAGAGCAACGTACTATTTTACTGGGAGTAGTGGAAAAACGTATAGTTGATGAATGTGAGAGTATTTTGTGCAAATAATGCTTTGTAGAAGTTGTAGTTATTTTGATGAGGGTACACTTATACTACATGGTCTGTAGAATGGTAGCTGATATTTTTTGGTCCCAGACACGTGGGAAGAACATTTATGAGATGTAGAGCAGTTCCAGTAATTAAGAGAGAAAATAGGGAGGCCGATTTTATGAGTTGAGTCACCAAAATACCACGTATAGAGGGTAATACAGAGATAAGCAAAACTTGTTAGAGCTAAGCAGATGAAATGTGAAATAGAGGTTGGAGTATGTACAGCGATGTGTTGGTTTGTGGTGTGGTGGATAGAATAATAGGGACAATAGACTTATATAAGTGTGGTGAAGTGACCTGTGAAGTGATCAGTGAAGTGTGTGTGTGACAAGTAGGTGGTGAAGTGTTAAGTGGAAATGACAAGAGGTTATCGCAAGAGGTCAAGATGCACAGGCATCACAGCAAGAGAGAGGAGTTTTTTTTTTTAAGAAAAAAAAACTTTCAAGAAAAAGGGGCCCAATGTCATGAGTAAGGAGACGAAGAAGAAAACGAAGTAGGAGGAGAAGCTCGCGGCACAGGCACGAGCGCGTGCAGGCAGTAGCACACGGCTCGAAGCGCGAGACACGAGCCGTAATCGAAGATCCCAGTCGGATGAGCTGGCATTGCTTGCGTGGCTACGGAAGAAGACGGTCGCATCGGTAGCTACGTTCTACCGACGGGCGCAGCGGACGTTCGACTTCGGAGGCCGCGACGCTGGCACCCCTTGGCGTAGCCGTTGACCTCGGCGACGCTCGGGCGAGGCTCCTTGGAGGTGCTGCAGCATCCTTCGGCTGTTCCGGACGCACCCGCCGCAGTCCCCCTTCGAACGTTCGGCCCGCAGCAATCCCCAGGACGCCACGTCGTCACTTCAAGAGGGCCGGTCTCGTCCGCTAGGCCTAACCGACGACGACCTGGGACAGGCGTACGGCAGCGCAGCTTGACCGCGACGCATCGGAGCGAGGACAGGAACGGGATCGTCGGCAACAGCGGTCGTGGACCCAACACGTTGGAGATTTGACTCACGGTGGTGAACAGAGCCAAGTAAGAACGTTGAACGTTCGAGTCGGACAACGATCTGACGAGGAGGCCTAAGTGGCCAGACTGAGGCTAGGGACTGCGGTTAGGCGCAGCTTAGACCGAGTAGTTACTGTTATAGATGTTTGTTAGTATAGTGGTTCTAGGATTTGTTCTGTTTGTTGTTTTTTGTGAGTGTTAAGTTTATTCTATCTTAGTTTTCTCCGTCTTTGCTAATAAACCATGTTTGCTGTGCCGACCAGCGTCCTCACGATCCATCTCTGCTAACACACGCCTCCGAGATATCCGCGTGACAGGGGGCGGCCGCTCCCCCTAATCACCTAAGAGGGGGGCGCAACGTCAGCTCCGTGCATTCCCTAGCAAAAATGCCAATAGAATTTTCTATTTGTCCTATAGAAAAATCTTATTGGTTCTATCAGAACCGTATTGGAACTCTATAGGTCTTATTTGAAATCTCTTGTCACCAATAGAAACCAATTGACCTCATCTATTTGTCACCGTTAAGACCAATAAGGTGCCTATAGGTGCAAGCTATTTGTCACTTATAGAACCAATAGACACGTATTGGCACCCATGGGGTTCAATAGGAGACACCTATTTGTCTCCTATAGAACCAATAAATATACAGGGTGTTTCAAGAAATGTGTCCACTATTTTTTAAAAAATCAGCAAAATGCGGTATTTGCTCGCTGTCTTCACAATTGCTTTTTCTGTAGCGGCAGGCATCTTAAGATGGTTGAAGACATGATTTGGGGCACTAATTAAGAAAGTTCAATTAATTAACTTTTTAATTAGTGGAGTTAGGAGGTTAAGTCCAATGACAGAATTGAAGTCCTTCATGCGAAGAACCCATTTCAACTTTGAGAGTTCAAAAAAAGCGGCTTACATTAATTATTGTGGCGTAATGAAATTCAGGCAAGTTCGATGGCGAAACCGAAACCCAAGCACCGATGAGCGCAACAAGCAGACGACTGGAATGACGTCACTGTTCAAGACAACGGTTACAGAGGCGCACTTCTTTCCCGTTCGTTAACGTATATGCGTCATGCGTGCTACTACTGCAAGCGCAGCCCACACACAGAAGTCGGTTAATGGTTGATATAAGGACGTTCACTCATTGTGGACATCTCAGACGAATACGGCAGTTGCGCTCTTCCGCGTTTCGGTTTCGGTTTTGCCGCTGAATTAGTGAGAATTTCATTACTTCGTAATTATTCCTAGAGGCCGCTTTTACGAAATTTCAAAGCTGAAATGGGTTCTTCGCATGAAGGACTTCAATTCTCCCATTTGACTTAACACCTAACTCCGCTAATGAAAAAGTTAATTTATTTAACTTTCTTAATTACTGTCCCAAATCATGTCTTCAACCATCTTAAGATGCCTGCCGCTACAGAAAAAGCAATTGTAAAGACAGAGAGCAAATACCGCATTTTACTAATTTTTTAAACATAGTGGACACATTTCTTGAAACACCCTGTATATTGGTACCTATAGCTGGCCGCTATTTGTCACTAATAGAACCAGTAGACGCGTATTGGCACCGATAGGCTTTAATAGGTGAGACGTATTTGTCACCAACAGAACCAATAAGTAGCAGCTGTATGTAATTTATAGAACTAGTAGGTGTGAATTGCCACCAGAGTCAAATAACTGTGGGGTTATATCATGCACGGTATTAAAAGGCCACCCAAATGTATTTCAATTACAGGGTCACTAGCAAATTCAATCAAAATGGAGATTTTGATTTGTTCAATAAGTGACAGCTGGTAATTTTATACAAGGGTGTTGCAAATATTGCAGCCATATTTTTCACAAATGTCACCAAAACAATTTCACACCTGTGAATTTGAGCAACTTCATTCTGTACTCTAGATTATGATTATGCATTACATTTATGGGATATACCCGAAAAAAGAAAGGTTCACAGATAGGGAAAGTCATCACGGAGTTGAAAAAAGAACGTTATTACTGCAGGTAATGTTTCAGCTGGGGGGACTTGATATTGCTGTAAAGCCAGCAGCATTCTGCTTTCCTTGGAAGTGCAAACGGGGTGGGAAAATAAGCTATCAATAAAATAATCGAAGTCAAAGTGTAAGGTAGAGATTGTCACGTGCTGCTTGAATGCATGTATACACATAATTCATTACGCCGGTCCTCAGAATAACAAGCGCAAACAGTACGTCTCCCCCGCTCCGCTGGTCGCATTACTTTTCAAGCGCTTGCAGCCTTGATGGTAATAAAAATACAAGTCATCAGTGATACATATTAACGAGACTAGCGTCTTTTTGTTGCCAGCAAGCGAAGAGCGCGGTGAAGAGAAATGCGAACAGCGCTGTTCCGTGTTTCTTTCCTTCGCCCCTGTCGGTACGTCGGCGAGCTCGCTCGAGCGCTTGCATGGTGAACATCGTGTTCGCATTCGCCGCCGCAGGTTACTGTGCCGCAGGGGTCCCTTACTGCGCATCGCTAGCACAAATTAAAACGAGTAAAATTTAACGTTCGAAAGATGCAGTGTGATACAAGCTTGAAGAACTAATTGAAAAAAACTATCATGTCGTCTGAGGGCGCTGTATGTCTTGCATTTTATTTTCATTTTTGCCGCTGAAATTTTGGTTCGCTGCATTTTTCATAATCTTCTAATGTGTCTGCAGCTGAATATATTTGAGGAGAGCAAAATATTGCAATAAAATAGCAAGAAAATAAAATCTTGTTTTTTGGTATGGCCACGGCACCAGCGCTCGAGCCAGCCAGCATGCGTACGAGCCGACTACAGCCAGCCACAGCCGTAGCTGATGTTTTTGGTCGGGTTTGTGGTGCGGTGGGGTCGTGCACGATGTTTGTAGGTTTTGAAGTGTTTAGTAGAAGTTTGCACAGAAACGTACGCGTGGAATCGCGACGACGATGCTAGGTTACTCGTGAACGTCAAAGAAGTTGCACATTACAGTGCTAAAACCGCCTCGGACTAGAACAGCAGTTAGTGTTACCGAGTGTGCGGACAGGGTGCCTAACATTGAGGATGCCCACCAGGATGGTTTCTTCTGAGCGCAGCCGCTGTTAGGTAAGTGAACTGCTTTTATATATTTTCTAGTCATGTAAAAGTTCCTTCGTGCATCTTCCAGCCATCAAAGCGCGTCCCCCGTTAAAAATTTTTGCCTCATGCTTTTGTTCCAGTAGTTTTCCCGCTCTACAGTACAACACTTTTCAACATTGTGTGGGCTGTTCGCAAATACAGACGCTGGCATAGATGCACGCTATCGACTTGCGCCTTGTTTTCTTGATAATTCAAAAAGACTAAAATATGTAATCATGTAGTTCACTCTCAATAACACATTTACTGGAGAGCGAATAAGCTTATTAAAATCCTGTGCGGCTGTCCCATTATTAATTACCAGTCATGCTCACTGAGCAAGATTCTGCAGCATACATGGTTTCAGTAGAGAGACACTTAATTAGATGCGAAGCATCTCTTTGACTAGGCTGTGTAACGCTGTCCCTCCCTCCGTGCGTGCGTACGAACGCGCCGCAACGCGCTCCCCTCGCCGCAGGTGTTGGAGCGGTGCCAAGTAGGTCACGCCGCAGCAGCGCGCACTGCGAGGGGAGCGGGACGTCACTCTCTCCCTCGCCTGCCGCGCGCTCGCCTCGAGCGCTGTCTCGAGGAGACGCTGACTGATTGCGGCGAGGCGTGTCGACGCGCGCCTCTTATAGTCGCGGGAGATTTCAACGTTGACGTCAGCGGAGGAGGAGGAGAATGGCTCGTCGATTACATGCGTGACGTGCACTCGCTGAAGTGCGTGTCGGCGGAACGGAAACTACCCACCACGATAAGGGGAACGTGCATCGATCTGGTCTTTGCCAACTTCGACGTCGAATGTCTGCAGGAACCTCTCAGCGTGCACTTCACCGATCACAAGGCCGTGGTAGTCAAGGCGAAACGCGCGCCAGCTCCGGTCCAGCGCCCATGTCCACTCTGAAGAAACGACAAGACCTACGCCAGCCATCGCTTCAAACGAATCTTCCAGCGCTCACCGCAGCACCCGCGTTAGCGCCGTTCAACCCGTGACGCCACCCGTGCGCAACGGTGCTGCTTCGCATCCCATCAGGGTTCCCTTTGGGAAGATGGTGTAAATTTTTCTTTAGTGAAGCTTTCTGTGTGACATCCCGAAGCTCAGACGCTGGGATCGGTGTGGTGCTAGTGCCGTTTCGCCTTACCCACAAGTGTCCAATGTCCACAAAAGTGACTCACAAGAGAGAGAAGTGCAATTACTGCGGAAACATGCGAGGCCATGTGCGGAAACATGTGTAGCTGTTACTCGTGTGCAGTGTAGGCCTCACATGTTTCCGCAGTAATTGCACTTCTCTCTCTTCTTGTGAGTCTTAAAGGAGTCCTGACACAAAAATTTTCGCCCCGCGTTTTTTGATGCAATGTGTTGCTGGAGGCCTGTTAGTCACAACACGGCACATCGTTTGCTGCAGCGCGCGACAGATAATTAATTACAAGCTCCTCATTACCGACACAGCCTCAGTTTCGGTTTGACAGAGCTCCAAAAACGACAAGCCGCCGGGTGCAACTATCACCACCTAGCGAGTGAAACGCTCGGTCACGGAGCACACAGAACAGTGACGCACTTCCGCGCGGTCTGCATCGTCTGCTTGCATTCGCTTGTCATGCATGCTGCGTGATGTCGTCGCCGTTATCGTCCTCGCTGTCGTCGTCGGGCTCATCGTCGTCTGATGGCGACAATTTTCTTGCGACGGGGATGGAGGGAATTTACGACGGGGCGAATCACTTCAGGTTTGATTCGCTGGCGAGGAGTGCTTCGTAGGGAAGCGGCAACGATACCAGCGACGACGACCACGATGAACCTCGCGTCGGCAATGTACTATGGTAAGACCATGGGCGTCAGCAGGGGGGGTGCAAAAGGGGCACTTGCCTCCTCCCCCCACCCTCCCCTAACCGCAATACAACACGGGTTTGCACCCCCCAAGACAAAATCCTGCCGACGCCCATGGGTAAGACCCGACACATTCGTGCACAAATGTTCTGCAGGGCAATTCATTTAGCCAAAGTACGTTCGCTTTTTCTACTTTCAATATCCGATTGAATCACTTGATAACATTGTGATGCCCTTCAAGTTGTTGGTGCCGAAGAAAGCTAGGTAACACCAGAGCACCAGACGTGAGCGATGCACAGGGTGGAGTCGGAAGACCCATGTACGCCAAGTCCGGCGCCTGTGTGGTAAAGCAATGCGCCTCGAAATGGAGCCCGCAAACGCGAGTGTTCTGCACGGGGGACCAGTCCTGATACTCCTGACGTCCACAAGCGCACACGAACTCGATCCACTTCTGCCGCCGAGGTTCGTCGCGGGGAAACGTATGCAGTGATACGCCTGATCCCGACTTCGACGTGCAGAAGGAAACGGCGCAGAAGGATTTCGGCATTGTGGCCTGTCACTGCAGCCCAGGCAGCACAGGGAAATCAAGAAGTCCTTGGGAGCAGGAAACGGGAAAGCTGTAGTGTCGCCAAACACAACTTTCAACTTCAAAGGATAGCGTGCACTTACTACGGGGGCAGAGGGGAGACGAACACGACAACACAAGCGCTATCCTTTGAAGATGAATACCTACCAACTCGCCCAGTTTTCTGCTTTGTTGTGTACAACTTTCAACGCGTGCGCCGCGGCAGCGCCTCCTCTTGGCCGCGGCCACACACTCGCGAGCAGCCGCCGAGCAGTCACCAACAGCGCAGTGGCGAGCGCGCCAAAACAGAAATGGCGGCTACGACGTCATCATAACCTGTTGTACCGGGAAGTAGGGGGGTCACCTCGGGTCACCTCCGAGGGTGTCAATGCCGCCAGGTGCGGCCTAGAATGCTGGATCGCGCACGCGAACTTCAAAATTCATATAAAATACCTTCCAAGCTTTATTCGCTGTCGATATTTTGCAGATGGTACACGCATGTACACGGGAATCGATCCAGCAGGCTATCTCGGCCGCGAAATTTTGTGTCAGTACCCCTTTAATTTGTAGATTGGTTATACAACAGGAGTGTCCAATGCTGAGTGTGGGTGTTAATTATATGTGTGCCATTTCTACCCCCCCCCCCCCCCCCAGAGTTCTTCAAGCACTACCTGCAGCAGCATTGCACAGGGGCTGACCTACAGCTGCGGCACTGTGCCATGCGTAAGATCCTTGCAGTGTAGATTGCCGACGTCACCAAAGGGCAGATTCTTAAAGCACAATAAATCTTGTTGACATTAATGCTGATGTTTCTATGGCTAGTGACTAGCAACCTCTTTAAATAGCACACGCCAACAGGCCTATAGGTCCATATTGGTCTATAGGTCCAAATAGGTCTACAGTGAAGCCTCGGTGATACGATCACACCTCATACGAATTTCGGGGTGATACGAATTTTTCTTTGGCCCCGGCCAAGGCCCATTGGCCTGCAATGTAATGGAGTACGGTTGTTGCGAACCGATTTTCACCCCGCGACGTTTGATACGAATGTACACGACCGCACAGGTACGAAGAGGTACTTGTAGTGTCAGGTGTCATCTCAGTGCATCGGTGTGCTTACAAGCGCCATCTCTGACGCGCGATAGAAACAGCGGACGGCCTCGAAGATGCCCTACGGTTGTCATGCGCCGGAGGGTATGTGGAGAGAGTGACGCTCACGAGTTCGGGTCTCAGGTGGCACGGGCTTCAAGGGTTTCAAGTGTCCAGGAGGCGCGTGATCTACTTGGGGGCATTGGACGCTCGACTCGCATCGCGGTACGACGCATATAGGGCGTTACCCAGTCATGTAGCGCTAGAGCTTCAAATAAACCAGTTTTATTATTCAACTCATCAGCGCATCACTTTAGAACAGTACTGTCCGCGCTGTCGCGGAAGACGCGCCAAGCACGTGCGAGCGCGGGAACGCAAGCGCGGGCATGCGCGACGTACCGCCAAATCGTCAGACTCACGGTGTAAGAAAAATACTTTTCTTACGGTCAGAATAACCCTTCAGAGACGCGTCACGGCCTCCAAGATTGTGTGCGCGAATCTTTGAGGCTCTAATGTGTCTCCATGTGCCTTAGCGTTTAGGTTACAGTGGGCATTACCGCCATGCTTTTTTTTTTCTAACGCGTCGACGTGCGCTGCTGTCGTTGTAGTGTGTTTACACGCACCTGCCTCGTGCACCAGGCATCCTATGAAAGGTGGACAAGGGCCGAAAGAACGCGAGGACGGTCATGGCGAAGGAGTCAGGCCTCACAACGTCAACACGCGCGACTGTTAAAGTTGCACTTGCGCGGGCACGGCCGTAAATCTCCCAAAAAACATCCCCAACACCTACGCGATAACAAAATCGTAACATAGGACCATGATTCTGAAATTCTGTGGCCTTGATCTATCGTGTGAAAGCGCTTCTCCGTTACTTTCGCCGCAGTACTCCGGTGTCCCGCGAAAAAGCATACTAAAATTTACATGGGGCTACTGCTGTCGCGGGCCACAACGCACCTGGTTCATTAATTAAACACACGCCTACGGGCCGTATATTTACGAGTGCCGGTATAATTGCCGACATCTAAAAGCTTAACTGATAATCGTTCAGAGTTCTTCCTGACGTTGATGCGGCCCTGAAAAACAACAAATGAAAATGTACGCCAGCTCTCTTTTGTCGCATGCAAATTTTCCATGCTTTCTGGTGACACGAATTTCGGACGATACGAATATTTTTGGTGGTCCCCTGAGATTCGTATCACCGAGGTTTCACTGTATATGCCAAATAGGCCTATTGGTCTAAATGTGTCTATAGGTATTTGGACCAATAAGCATATTTGTCCAAATAGGTCTATAGGTGTCAATAATCAAATAGCCTATTGGCTTTTCTATTGGTCTTTTTTGCTAGGGTTGACATAATAGGGAGGGGGGGGCGCTGTGACTCGGGGGGGGGGGGCGCAAAATCAGCCCCATACATTAACATAATAGGGAGGGGAGGCGCTGCGACGAACCTTCGCCCCCCCTGAAGGGGAATCCTGCGCACGCCTATGGGTCTAGCTACTAGCTGTGGGGAGCATCTGCATTTGGCGCGCGCGCGTCGTAGCCTACGAAAGTATGTAATTGCGAGTTTTGAGCGCGTTTGACGCATTACTGAGCTTTAATCGCTGGCTCAACGGCTGCTACGCGCCATGGTGCACGAGTAATAAGCAGGCGTGCCAAAATTGCTCCTAGATATTTCCTGTTTGAGGAGCCTGCCGGCCCCCAATGAAGGCGATAATCAGATTTCGCACACATGCACCTAGCTGCTCACTGATTGTTGTGCGATTTGCAAGCAACACTTGGAGAAGCGCTACACCGTAATTGACTACGAACGCACTACGAAGAGTGAAGAAGTAACAAACGAGCGGCGAAAGCCGACAATCCTTTCGTCGGCAGTTCCTACGATATCTAGAGCATTGATCCTTATATTATGAGCTCCAAAGCGCTCGATTGTTTCATGGCTAACCTGAGTACAAATTACTGTATGCCAACATTTATACTTGGGAAGGCTGAGTTTATTGTGCCCGTTTTGCGCTGTTTCTTTAATGCAATCTATTTTTGTTTCAACATCGTGCTTCCGCGGTTATCGGTTAGACCTCTGAGGGCTTGAAATACCAGGAAGCCGAGCCAGGGAGCCGAGCCAAAGGCGCGAGTTCACCGATTGGCACGAACTTCATGCATCAGGGCTTATCTCAAGTATATTAAAATGCGCAGACGTAAATATAGGCCGTATGCTATTCTGCCTAAATTCACTACAGCACGTTTCCTTTTCTATGGAGTGCTTATCATGCGCTGTTTTCCAGATCTTCTATTGTCATTGCAAGAGCTTGTTTGCGACAGTGTTCTGAATTATAATTTAATTATTGTATCTGAAAAATGCCAAGACTGAAGCTAGGAGGGGCAGTTTGCTCTGCGCTTTGCTTGTGGCCAGTATTAGGTTTATATATGTCACTCAAAATGCGGACAATAAAGTCACACCTCCCCGCCTGGCCCAATTAACAATATCCGTGCAACACCCCTGAGGACGACCGTTATTTGTACGCGGTCGAGTTACGTTTGACTTCCGATGACTTTGAGCCGTAATATCGAAAAACTCATATTTACACAGCGCATTTGTAAAGAAACGCGCCGTACACAAAGTTTCGCCAGCGGTGAATGTCTGGCGTGCTTTCGGCAGGATAATATATTAGCACACAGCTTTCTGAGCACTGCTAATTTCCAATAAAGGAGCTCAGTTACTCTGAATAAACGCCTCCAGAAGACAGGATTAAGACAGAAGACATCAGAGTAAGACACTGTAACCTCTCTGTTTCGTCTATCTTCTGGCGCTCGTTCGGAGTCTTGTTAATTGAGAGTAATGTACTAACTAGCACAGCAATAAGTGCGGCTAAATTACATCGAAATCTTATACTATTGCGTACCTTCCAGCAGTCGCTTAGTCAACAAGAATTAATTTTCAGTATCTCTCAAACGCATTTATGAAGCAAGCATCGATTAATAGCATTGAAGTTTCGTCGATCAAGGCTTACGACGACCAGTCCTAGGCTTAATAATTGCAGACACGCAAAAAAAGCCGCATCAGTAATAGGGCCGCGTTAGCCGGGTGCCGCTGACGCTCCCGGCTGCGTATATTGAAATGCTGGAGTAGCAGCGCACGCGAGAGAGAAAAGAAAGAGAGCGAGGAGGGAGCCAGCGCCTCCTCCGGAATTGCTCGTGCGCCATTGGTTCTTCTCGTGAGGTCACGTGGCTGGGGACGCGGGCGCGGTCACGCCACTCAACAGTTCTAGTCAGTGGTGCCATACTTACGGATTTTTCAGTAGATCTACTGATTTTCTTGGCTACCTACTGATTCCCGGATAAAAAGAAAAATCTACTGATTTTTGCGCAGTTCCCAGATTTCTAATGTGTTGTTTCAGTAGCGGCATTTGCATCCTCTCCCGACCCCTCTCACGTGCAGCCGGCGTCTGCCGAAATGTTCTTCCCATCCTAGAAGACTGACCTAGCCGCGCACGTTAAAGGGCAACTCCGGCGATTTTTTGACCGTGTCAGGATAATGGTGCTTTTATGTTCCTGAGACACTCTTGTCACGCGCCCGATAGCTGAAATGCTCAGCAAATTCGAAAATAATTTTTAATAAGCAAAAAAGGCGCAATACCGAAACCGAAACCCAACCGAGTGTACTGTCCAAGTATGACGTAGTAGTTTGTTACGAACCGGAAGTCGTGCAAGGTATGCTGGTCCCGCCGGCGCGGAATATCACCCGCTCCTCCACAGAGAACAGAAAATCGCACATCAAACCAGCGAAGCGCCGGCCAAACACCGTCAGCTTGTGGCCAGCACAATATACGCTGTAGCGGCCAAAGTTAGCGAACCCATCGGTGCGTCACTTCCGTCGACCGGCAAACCAACACGTCATACACGCAATGTTGCCAATAATTGTGGGAAGCGGGCAGACAATCTTTAAAATTCATTTACATACAATCAGCGCATGTCTCAAGCTTGAAATTTGGCATAAATGACGGAAATGTGCAAAGGAACGTACCCAGCGAATTTCATTGAGATCCATTGACCTCGAAAAACCTCCGGAGTTGGCCCACGCACTTGAGCTTACAAGGTGCGAACGCGACGTGCATGGCCGAGCGCAGGCCTCTGATGACGCCTTAGACCACACCCTTCAGCGCTAGAGATCGTCTTTTGACCTTCCACGACATAACGAATCACTATCGCCTACAGCGTACCATGTACCCCCCCCCCCCCCTTTTACATCGTGGAGCTACTCGCCACCACGAAATACTATGGCGCCAGTTACAGACCCGAACGTTCCCTACCCCATCTTTCCGCCATCTTATACACCCTGCGATATAACCCACCCCTTTATGCATTTTCTGCCAACAAAGAGCTAATCTAGACCATATCATGTGGGGGGTGTACTCGGAACCCACCACCTAACTCTCTACACATTAAAGGGACCCTGAAACGGTTATTTGAAGCTTTGTCAGCGTTTAGGCTAGAGCATCATCGAACCATTGGCACCACAAATTTCGCTGCACGCCGTGTACCAAGGCGGCTACGGCCAATTATGGGGAACGTGCACTGAGCCGGTGGCGCCGCGGTGCGGGAGTGAACGAAAGGAATTGGCGTGTTCCGTGCAGCAGCCGACCCATGAGCGCAGCCTTGTCAGGTTGTTAGCGGTGCTTCGCAATGTCGCGTATGATTTGCTGTGTCGTAAACTGTGCCGATAACTATAAGAAGTACGCGCCTGGAACAAAGTTTTTCAGTTTTCCGCCGTGGCTGTGCTTCAGAAACCGGCGGGAACACTGGATTAGTGGACGCCACGCGTAGGCGTGAGCAGGGTTCCCCTTCAGAGGTGCAGACGGCTCGTCGCAGCGCCCCCCTTCCCTATTAAGTCAATGTATGGGGCAGACTTTGGGCCCCCCTTATGTAACTAGAGGGGGGGCGGCCGCCCCCCTGCCTCCCCTCGTGCGCACGCCTATGACGCCACGTAAAGCAAGTGATCCCGCGGGCACGTTTATGAAGTACATGCTGTAGCTAGTTCGCTGTGAATTCACTCTCCAAGCATGTTAACTGATATATTTAACGTGCTGAAGGAACCGAGGGGCAGCCGGAAAAGTGATCTCGAGTCTGCAGTCCACAATTCGTTGGCGAAAAGCAATCGACAGATCCAACAATTCTCCCTAGTACGCTGCTGCTGTTTTTCCGCCGTATCGCAGTTTGCAAACAGTAACATTAAAGAAGAAGTCACGCATGCCTGGCAAAATGCGTCGCAGACCGCGAGAATTTCAAAATTTATTCCCCATGTACTGCTATAATAGCCCTCAACAGCAGTGTGCGTGCAAGCGAAGCCGGGCCACGCCGTTCTGTTGCGCTATGTGACAGCTGAGATATCGCGTGCAAAGCTGGCACGTGAAAAATTTACTCAAGGACTCATGCAGCCCGAGCAACGCCTACAAACTGAGCTGAACTACTGCACAGAAAACTTCGCGCAAATGCCACGCATTACTAAATGCAACACGGGCAGTTCGGCGACCGTACGTATTACTTGCGCGCATAACATGGGGTTGTCTAACACATCTCAGACACAAATGTCATCGTTTACTCAACAATAACCAGGCAAAATGGCAAAAAATAATGTTTACAAACATCGATGGTGACGGTCTATGCGTCGAGCTTTACGCTGGCCGGCCGCACGAATCGCCCTTTCAAAACACTCTGCCGCACGTCTGTGCCACGTCACATCGAAAACATGGTTTATTCCGTGATCTTATGTCATTTCTCCTCGTTTGGGACCCCAAAAGGATCATGCACTGTTAACTTTCTGGAAGCCTACTCGTTTTATCAAACTTGTCACCTTCGCGCACAAGCACTTGCATACAACGCGGGCGTAGCTGACGGAGAGACGACGATTCGTAGCACGCCAGTTGACACTGAAGTGGCCGCAAGTCGCCACTTGCGGCACTGACGGCGCATAGGTGCAGTGCACTGCTGCGCCCCCCTGTAGGTGCTGCACGTTTCCCATATCATACCCTCCTTCTTACCCCTGCCTTGCCTCCTCAACTCATGATACACGCTGGCATCGCTGGCGATCGCAGAGCTCATGTGAGCACACTCGATGATTTGAGCTTCGCCCGGTGATGACCTCTGAGACTGCACGCCGACAGGTTGCGTGCATCTCGGAGACCATAGCCCCAGTGCGCCCAGCAGCACGCACGCCGTCTGGCAACAGAGACATCGCGGAGGGGTTGATATCTGCTCCGACAGGTGCCGCCACCCTAGCAGCCAATTTTTCGTGCGCGCACACCGCAGCCAATCAGATCGTGCGCAGACTGCGTGTCATACTGGGGAGGGGCGGTTGAAAACGCGTTGGGCTGAGCCGCAGTGATCTGCAGCGATTCGCAGCTTTATAGCGTTGTAATCAATTACACAGTGTACGCAGAGAGCTTAAATTAGTCTGTAAATGAGCCTTAGGACTTGGTCTACTGGCTCAATGTGTTTGTACAAAATCGTCAAAACCGTTTCAGGGTCCCTTTAATAGTAAAGAGCAGTGGGAGGCTGCCATGTGCAGCTCGGCGCCCGAGGTCCAGGACCAGATCCTGGATTGGGCCAAGAGGGTAGCGGAGACCTACGCCTGGTAGGCTCCTCTGATCCCTCCACCACCGCCCCTTTCTTTCTTGGTATAAATAAAGTTTTTCTCCTCCTCCTCTCCCTCGTGATCCCCTCATCTCCTTCAATCTCTACACCCCCCCACCCCCCGTGTTTCTCCAACCGTTCTTCCCCGTCATTAGCGAATGGGGTTCGCGTCACCCGATGTCAAGGTGTGTCTGCGACTCTGAGGTACACGAAGTTCGTCATTGGCTTTCTGCGCTCCAAGATAAGAACTTTAAAGCTCGGAGGCGTGCATTCTCGGTCTCCGCCACCGTGCTTTCTGCCTTAAAGAGATATATCACCGTGTTTTGACAAATCCATTCGTTATATCCAACGTTTTTATATGTGCTTACAAACTAAAATAAATAAAAACACTTCAATTAATTGCTAGTTCAGTAAATTAATTAAATTTATGTCATCAAAGTGCTTTTCAATGGATCTACTAAATTAACGGAAAATCTACTGATTTTAAGCTGGTCCGGCTGCTGATTTTGTCTTCAGGCCATCTGGCAGCACATGGACCATGGTTCTAGTACACTCTACCCTCGAGGCCCGAACGTTACAGTTTTAATGCATGGGGCCTAGGAGAGCTTTTCCTCTAGAGTCAGCTGGTATATTAACTCTTATAGGTCTCTTCGATTTGGCTGCACCGGCGGAACCAGTTCAACGGGTGCAGCACCTCCCTCCTGGATTTGCTGGTGCCGCGCGCGCGCTCTGCACTGGCTCCCTCGTTTTGTCGAGGTGCAAGCGTAGTTCTGCACGAGTTCTCGGCCGGCCTGAACTCGCCCAAGAGGAGGTGCAACGAAGTGCAGCATGGCGTGCGCCCCTTCCTCCTCCCAAGCTCAGAGAAGACGATGCTGCGTTGGCTGCGTGTTCTTAATTGTTCAGGGGCGTGCGTGCAACGGGTATATGTTAGCCGCGTCTTCTCGGCAGCTACTGAGGTGCATCTTTTTACATGACTCATGAGCAGAAAAATCCACCGTGGTTGACGGCAATAAGAATCCTAGAAAAAAAAAGGTTGGTACAAATATATGTGGCACGAGCTGTGCTCTCACTTCGTCTTTGCGAAAGCGTGAAGCCTGTGTTCGATAGAAAACCTTCAAGAAAAACTGCTGAGTTTAAAAATGTATTCACCATGAGAGTTTGCGTACGCATCTTAATGGTTTCAAACAATTGTCACATTTGTGCTCTAGAATAGCGTGAAGAAAAGTGGCGCTGTCAATAAAAGGTTTTGAACACAAAGCGAGCACACTTTCATGGATAGGTGAAATTTTACGTGAAGTTGTCTTAAAACGTCGGTCACAGGACCCCCGAGATTTTTCGCCAGCTCTACGCGTCCTCGCACGCACTTTAATAAAAGGCCGATATCAGCGGAATTTACTACTGAGCAAGTAAAACGTGGTTCTAGACAGTCTGAACAGTCTCTTGAACGCTCATGGAATCTTCCGACGACGTTCCCGTACCAGGGAACACGGTTGGCATCTTCACGTACCAACGAGCAGGCGACCAATTAAAACACAAGCACCTTCTCGGAGTTACCCTATGAGGGTCGCCGTTGTCAAAAACGTCGGCGCTGTCGAGCAGTTTCATTTGCGGCAGCTTCGAAGACAGCTATCGCGGCAATGTTTTCGTAAACAGCACCATCGATACACGCCGTGTCGGCCAACACGGCCTGCACTTGCATCTTCGTTTTGGCGGCAGCCGCCGCGCAGTACTGTCGCGGCTGCACCTGCACTTGCTGAACCGGTGCTGCGCGCACCCTGCACCGCTTGGCACCACTGCGACACTTTTCGGAACTAGTGTTCCGAAAGTGTTCTAATATTCTATAGTTCACTATACTAGAAATCAGCCAGATGCCCCCGAAAGTGAAGCCAACTAGGACAAATTTTTCTTCCTGAAACTTTTTTAGTTTTTTAAAGGTCTGATCCGGGCTATGTATGGCTGTTGATCGCCCGTTTAAAACATGGTTTCAAAGGGCAAGGCCACAGATATAAGTGGCGAGTTGGGCTTGACTATGGTGGCTAGAAGGGGGAGGTGCCAGCATCGGCGCGCCGAAGAGGGAGCGAGAATTCATCCAGAAGCGGCGGCTCTGCTGTCGGCTCCGAGATTCCCCCCCCCCCCCCCGCGCGCGCGCTCGCAGCAGCCGCTTTTTGTTGCAACTATTTCACGATACCATGCGGATTACAACAAAGGCTAGTTGGCACTTTCCTGGCGGCTCGCTGCAAAGCGTGTATCAGCACCGAAAACTAATGTTTTGAACTTGCTTCCTAATATATTAGCGGCGTTTGCCACTCGCACCCCGAAGCGCTGGAAGACTGAATCAAATGACTTGCCGTGAGCTTGACACCGAAACAACGTCCGTGCAGTTATCGCTTTGATGCCGTTTTCTTCTCCGTGACGTCTCAATGTAGGAAGAAGCATCAGCAACCATACTTGAACGCTTTATTTTGATGAATTGCACATCGAAAAGCAAGGTCTATTCGTATAAGTTTTATTAAGCAATACATTTATTTTGACACACTCTTATAAATGAACGCGAAAAACACCATAAAAAACAAAAATATGCATTCAGGTTGGGGAGAACTGCAAGTTATACAAAACTCGGCTAAAGCAAGTCAATAAGGCAAAAAAAAAAAGAAGTCAATATACAGTGCCACAATGGGCACACATACAAACTCAGATTTGATTGGCAAACACAGATGCAGTCACAAACCAGTTCACGAAAATTGATTTCTGCATATGTGAAACACAGCCAGACGGTGACATCAAATTTGTCAATGGGACTTTTGTAACAATATGAATGAGGTGTTACTAAAGAGTCACAACAGAGGACACAATGTGGGTGATGCACAGTAACATAAAATAAAACCTTGTTGGCCGTGTCGACGTTTTGAAAGTTAAGTCGTACGTCTCAACTTCAAGAACTTCATCCTTTCTCTTTTTTTTTGGTTAGACGCATTTTCTCCAGCTACAAGAAAATGCATCCTTGTCAGTGTGAAGAAGCGAATTATTTGATTAGTTACTTCCACTTTGTGCTGCTCACAGCCGACCATGTTTAACCTCTTGACAGACAGGCAAGAGATGAGGTCGATTATGCTATCAGTTTTCAACTTGTTGAAACTGAAGCAATAGGTAAAAGCATCCTCCATAGCTTTGACCAGGTCTGTAAGGGACTCAGACGGGTACAGGAGCCCACCTCTATCTATATAGCGTGTGAGGCATGACTCTGCCGGAAGGAATCTCGAATCCTTTGAGTGAAGCAGGAGCCTGCTGCATTCTTGGCATTTCATCGTTTTCAACATCTTCCGGGCCACATAGCCACTGACGTAATAAGTGATCCGGGAGTCACTTTTGTGTCCAACGAGTTCAGCGTGGTCAGGGAGGGCTTCACACGCTACAATCATTTCATGAACTTCATTGAGTCGCCCAACATCTAGGAGCTCATCCAGCTTATTCTGCATTTCCATTGGATTAGTGTGGGTGCTTGGACATAGAAGGCTGTTCAGAACTCCTGATGGGATGTTACCACTCGAGGGTGACCGCGCTAAGCTGTAAAAACTTAGGCAATTCAGGGATATCAAAAATTGCGTCGGTGTAGGGTGATCGTTGGAGCCAGACATTTGCCTCAGTATCCCGAATAGGTTTTCAAGCGCGTCTTGGCACAAACGAGACGTCATCAAGTACCTAAAACCCAGGGTTTTCGTGACGTATTGCAGGATGGAAAGTGTGCTGGTAAGAGTAACACGGAGTCCTTCGGCTGTTGATTCGCTCAGGAACCCACCCTGCTTAGGTACAGCTTTTTGCCAGGTCGCTAAGAACTCCAAAAAGCATTTGATGCTTGCTACTTCTTTACTGTCTGGTCTTAAACCTCGCTTTGAGTATCTCGATGTCATGGCATCGATGAGGTCTCTCATCATAGCGACAAATGCAGAAGTAGCCTTGGTACAGCCAGTGCCATAGCAGTGTTCCACTTGGCTGTTGTAGACATACAGGCCCCTTAAAACTTCATCACTGAAGAACCTGAACGCCAAGTTGACCCGCATTTTTTCGAAGCCATTAGGCTGGCAAACAGCCATGGTGACGTGCGGCATTGCCCTGAGTGTCACTGTACTTGAAGTGTCGCATTTGCAGGCCTCCTTTACATATTCGTTGCTAACTCTACCATCTGGTGTTAAAAGTCCTTTCGAGGTAACAGCGTTGCGCACACATTTTACCAGGTGGGGAAAATCGGATAAAAAATGCAGATACCGACTTGGACCCACTGGGTGCTTTACTTTGCACACTGTCTTTTCGAGCTTCCCACTTACACCGAAAATTCTCCACATGCAGCGGTTCCACACAGCCCCGTCGCACGTTACAAAATCCACAAACAGCCCTGATTTCTCAGCACAAATTACTGCATCCACAATGATTTTGGCCAGAATGTCTGCCTTTACATTGCTTCGCGCACCAAATGCACCAAGAATTTGTTTCCATTTGCCTGTGAATGGCTGGAACAAAATTACAAGGCCATGGTCGCATTTAGCACCTTCTTGCCCTGGTGAGCTGTACTTGCCGAGATCAATGAAACCGTCAACTTTCCCTGTGCTGTTTACAGTCAAGTTTTCGGACAGTTTCATTTCATCGATAAGTATGCCGCCGTGTCGGTGATATGGATCAATAGAGCGTGCTTTCTCTGCAACAGCCGCGAGCACTTCTTCGTTAAAGCCAAAACCACTTTTATATTTACGGACATAAGTACGCAGGCACGAAGGGCTCGGTACAACCATAATCTTGTGCTCGTAAAGACGCGGGCTTTTCATATGCATGACAATGCACTCAAGCATCCACTCTTGCTGAAATTTCATGCCATTTGTTTTTTTTCCTCTTCGATGCTTCAAAGCATTCACGTACTTGCGCTTGCTGCTTTTTTGGCAGGCTTTGTAACCTTTCTTCAAAACTAGAGCTACTTATAGCTTCGTTGTCCAGTTTCAACTTTTCTATGGTCTCACTCAACTTTGCAATGCTGCGCTTTCGCCGTCGCAGCTGCGCATTTTTTCGCGTCAGCTTCTGTGTGAGGTTAGCTCTTGCCTGTCTCGCTTTTGTACGCTTATAGTATGCCTGATTTATCAAGAGCTTACGAAGGTACTTGCACTGCAAGCATCGGCTTCTATTTTGGGCTGTCCCACAACACGTCAGGCTGTGCAGTTTCCCTCCGTGGAGTCTGTGCTTCGCTTTTTTGCACATTTGGCATTCCTGTCTCCATCTCAAACCCCTCGCAAGGAACCATGCCATCCATTTCGAACAGGAGGCCCTTAACATCGCTAATGCTGTCGACATCCACTGTCTTTACAAGAACACCTTGTACATATGCCGTGCAGTGAAAGGCTGAGGCATTACATGAACACAAAAGTAACTTTTCAAAGCACAGAGTTCCACCACTTGACGCACACACTGAGAACGCTACAACGTCCGTGTCGTTTGGAATGACGTGTTTCGCCCAGTACTTACTTGGAAGGTCATCTTGCGTCATGCCCTCCAAGATATTGTAGCCGCTGTTACAGTTCGAACTTGATGGAACGTCCGTTTCAGCACTCTGCAGTTCTTCGTGAATGGAGTCAACCTTTCTTCGCTTGGAAGTCGCACCTCCATTGGACGACACCGTCTTTCTTTTTTGGAGGCAGCTTCTTGGAGAGGTAAGCAGGCACATTTGGAAATATCGTGGGAATCGCGTCGTCTGTCAGAGTAGGGCGATCACGGGGGATTTCCACAGACTCACCATTGATGACATGCTTGAAGCTACGGACGATGAATCTCTCGTCGAAATGAGCCTCGCACACAACGCAGTTGTTGTCCAGTGGCTTGTCAGCGCGAGGAATCGCGCGCTCCCACGCCTTGCGCCGTTCATCGTCGACGGGAACACCGAAGAGAGACGCCTTCTTCCCTTGTTTGCGGGCCGAAACATACCCCGCCTTGCATCCAGGTGCAAAGCAGTGTCTGCTGTTTACACATCACTGTGGCATGACCACATCGGTAGGTACCGATCCCGAACAAGTTCAAACCAGCACAGCGCTATAACAGCGCAGACGTTGTGAGAACACGTGTCCAAAGAGCAACGAAACGTGCGGCGCCGGCCGTCGGCGGGTGCTCTCGAGAGATCTCGGTATAGACGGGCGCGCCACCCCGCGGCGGGATGAAATACCAGTACGCCTCCTCTCACGGCGCGGCCGAGACGATGCCGACACCTCCCCTTCTAGCCACCATAGCTTGACGGACGGGACGGACGAAAGGGCGCCCGTCCTGTGTATGTGTTCTGTATTTTTTGTCTTCGTCTGGGTTTATTGCGCTACAAATATGACTACAAGTGACTCAAACCAACTAGCCCGCATCACCGCCTTGAACACAAAAGACGACGACATGCGCCGTCGTCGTCGTTTGTGTTCCTTTCGTCCGTCGTGTATTCTTTTTTTGCGCTGTAGTGTTCTGTAAAAGGCCACAGATATCATTATCATCATCATTATCAAGTCGAGCTCAAGGCGAAGTCACTCCACTGGCGAAGTCAAGTCAAATCAGTATTGCGCGGCAGCGGTTGCTTGATGTAGGTGGACGTGAACAATTTGGCATAGAGAATTAGCACAGACTTTCTTTTTGTAGTCACTCTGCATAGCAAGTGCCCTTTTAACTCAGGTTAGCCGGGTCACAGTAACCCCGGCCACTCGAAGTTCGGCTGCGAGTAACGTCGAGGGAAGAAAGAATGGGCATCAACTTCGACGGGCCGGCTGACGAGGGGCCCGGCTTTGTGGGCATCAAGTTCTGTCAGGAGTGGTGAGTGGCTTCACTTTCAAGGCATCGTACCGCTACTTTGCCTGTGTCACTGGGGAGCCTGCGCTGTGCTGCTTTGCGGTTCTCGCTACTTTGCTGGCATCACTGCTGTCAGAGCACGTCGACAGGTCGCTGGCATGATTACTTTCTGAAAGCAACTGCCTGCTCTTCAGGCAAAGCCTTGCCTTTCGCTACGTCAGCGCGTGTGTTCAACCGTCCTATTTCTTATTCGCAGCAACAACATGCTCTACCCGAAAGAGGACAAGGAAAACCGCGTGCTGCTTTACGCGGTAAGTTCGTCCATCTTTTCCGGCACATATCCCCGACGGACGTCCGTTGATGGACATCTCCGTAACAAACCAAGCTGTGGCCACAAACGTGTCACTGGAGATGCACAGGGCGAATCATAGCAGTGAACATCTTTAATATTCTAATCGCGCAGAGAGGTCGCTGCCGACCGCATCGGAGCGTGCCGTGATGCGATGCCCACCTCCTGTGCCAAAATACCCGACTGAATAAACCCTCAAAAAACGCAACCTTACGAGATAAGTTTTCAGATGTATACACCTAAAGCCCTATCTTATGTTGCTTAAGCTCAAGGCACGCACTCATCTGCGTTTTGAACCCTTCCCATACTGCATAAGTGATTTCACAAATCTGCTGTGTTGCCTGTGCTTGTCCCTGTTTCCTTCGTTTCAGTCCCTCATGCCCTGTGGTAGTGAATTTTTCGTGACAGGCAGTATAACTATAGTGTTTGTTCCCATTCATTGCGACCCGGTATAACTGTAACATCAGTCTGTTTGTTCGCAACTTTTGGAATAGTTTCATCAGTCTACATCTTGGCTAGGCTTGAATTTTATTTTATGAGTATGAGTCAGTTTATCTCCTCGCGCGAATATTTCTTTCAGAAAAGGGACTCCATGCTCATAATTTTCCTCGTATAAACTCCATTTCTCAATTAAGGATGCAGCCTCTCATCGGGTGATGCCAGAATTTTTTAGTTTTGGTCTGTTCGCTCTGTTGTACACTTTTGCCAACGACCTCGGCTGTGCTGTTTTTTCCCATCAAACAAATACGTAGTTCCTTGCACTGTGCTCACTTATTCTGTCAATATGATTGTTTGTTGTGTTGCTTGGATTCATTTTTCTAACTTGGTTGTTGCTGCGGCAATCTTCATTATGTAGTGTAAAACTCTTCTAAATTCTGTTTCTGCATCCACCTCTGTCTGTGACATCTCTTCACCTGTTTAGGAATGTCATGGATTCGGGTGGTTTCAGGCGATAGATTCGGACAAAGACTTGTGTTATAGCGCCGGACATTTAGGAAGCACTCAGAAAATAAAGAAATGTACAAAAAAAATATACAATCGCTACAAACAAACTCATGCTGGCAACAAACTACATCACTCAACTGTGCTACTCATAGTCTGGCAATTCCAGAGCCACCGATGTGTGAGGGCTTCGTCAGTGTCTTTTTCCCGCCTCATGGCTGTTACTCATGCTAAAGATGCAGCATAAATTGGGCTCTGTCAGTGTCTTCTATCTCCTTATCAATTTTGCTGTAAGCGTCCAGTGCTTCTCTGTTCCTGTTAAAAACTTGGAGGACATTCAAGCGTCTCCTTTAAAAGCAGAACGCAGTAGCATAATTGTGCCTCGTTTGCACTGCCCCCTCACTTGCTTGGCATGCTTTCCTTCTCGGTGGACACCTCAAACATGCCGTGAGTTAAGGAGTGCCTGTGCACGTTACATTGGCTGCTGCAAACTCTCTCAGAGTGCCTACTGTAAGTACACTTGCGAAGTGCCCACTATGCCGCGATTCAACATTTTGCAATATGGTGAAGTACCTGCTATGTATATGCAAGCACCTGCATTACTTTGTTGATGCTCTGGCTGATGACGATGGAGAATTATGGCTGAGCCCTTTGTTTTGGTGGGCAGCTTTAGAATACCCTCTCATTGCGCATTTGCCATGGTGATACACCAGGTGGGACTCACTTCTTCTTCCACACGATATAGCTTCTGTTAATGGGACTCCTTTCTTGACGTGACACCTGTGTCTTTTTTCGAAGCAGTTTCAAGCACTGGCGTAACTCTGTGGTAGGATACTTGACTGCCAAGCAGAATTCCTGGGTTCGACTGCGGCTAAAACGCAAATTTTTTATTCTTTGCATTCATGGGAACTTTTCGCTCTCGGACAACGCTGCCAACACGGGATATTCTGTGACATGGGCTTCTTGAAGGAATTGTCCAGTCACTTTACTAAAGAAAACAAATGGTTTTAGAAAAAAGCTTGTTGTAATGGTTGGGGACGTTCGTCACCATGTTTTTGGTTGTCGGACGAGAAAGGATTCATAGTACCGCTTAGACGAAAGAAGAAACTTTATGTTATACGCTAAAGAAGAGAGCGAGGAGCGATAGGGGAAAAAGAATGATACACACAGTGATCCTCGTCCAGTATATGAGGGAGACAGTCCTAACCAAAACTACACAACAGTGCCGATTGTGTATAGTTCCCGATTCGTACGAAAAACGCCGTCTCACAGTTGGGTTCCCCGTCGTCCCGGCATGATGTGCTCGTCAACGTGCGCGAGGGCAGAGGCGGCACGGCAGGCACAGTCCTCTATCGGTAGCACATGAAGAACTCCTCTAGGCGAAAATGACACAGAAGAAATATCACGATATGAGAGCAAGAGTTCGACAGCTGTCACCCAGAGACAAGGTATTGCTGTTGCTACGATCAGACAATAATAAGTTGATCTTGACATGGAAGGGAGCCTTCACAGTGCTTGAAAAACGCAGTGAATACGACTACGAGATAAATCTCGGAGTCCGGAGAAGCCTATTTCACATCAACCTCCTCAAGATATACGAGGAAAGAGAGCCCGAGAATGAAGCGCAACACGCTGCCGTTACTGTGCAGTCAGGTAGTGCTGACAAACGAGAAATTCCCTTTGTTGCGCTGCACCAACGGGAAACATAAAAATGTGTTAGTAGCGACTAACTTTAAACAAGCCCCAGACAGACCAAATTAATGAACTTCTAAAAGAAGTTTATTAATAAGTTCCATGACGTGTTTTCCAACGTACCAGGCAAGATGGACCTTGTCAAGTGCAAGTTATGCCTTACCACTGAAACACCGGTGAATGTACGTCCCATACCCTATAGACCTTATGCAAAATTGCTGCCATCTATCGGAGGTCTCGCGAAGCTGCCGCTTCGGCACCATGTAGCATGCGAATCATATTGCTGTCGCTGCTATAGCTTCTTGTTTGTATCTGCTTTGAGAGTGGGCAATCGGGGCACAAAAACGGCAGATGAGTGTGTAAGGACATGTACACGTTACCGGCATTGTACAAGTTTGTGGTTGAGAATGAAGCCATGCGCTAGGTTATAAGTTTTGTCTGTTTTAAGTATAGCGAATGAAGAGTTCGTGGCTATCTGAATATCATGAGTGTAGTGTCGGATAGTTGGGTAGGAGGCTTTACCGCGCTACAAGGCGAGGCACAGCGATGACGGTAAAAAAGTGCTGCTGATCCATTTCAAAGTATATTTCATAAGAGACAGTCTACGTCGGCCCGATGTATAGGGCATTTAATATTAAATAAAACTTTGTCCCTTTTTATATTTTTCTGAAACAAAAAATATTTTGCTGCTGTAGTCACCATCGTATATGTTATGTATATAATTATCGCACGATTAAAATGTAGAAAATTCCCGCCTTCACGCACGTGAAAAGGGAAGACGAAAAGTGTTATTCGCTCCAAGGAAGTAGGTGCTGAATTAGTTGGTATTTTATTGAATATCCGTTCGACATTATGCTCATAAATATCACGATACGCCAAGAATATTCGCATCCCCATCGTCGCTTTCGGGGCCTACTGATGCCTTACAATTTCAACCCGTTCCAGCGAGACAATTTTGTGTCGCCGACTGAACGCTTGGGAAACTATACCTCAGCGTGTAACCAACGGTAGCGCACCCACGGTCTAATGTAACACATCTGCCGGAACAGCCTTTCTTCAGATTTTCATACGAAAAGTGCCACACACAAGCATCTGTTAACTTTTTTTTTTAACTCGCAGTGGTAGATGCGGGATTTTTCCGAGCGGGGATCAGCTTTTGTGAGAACCTGATATGTGCTCTTCTTGGGGTATAAATGAAAAAAAAAAAGCAAGAGGGTACCATAAGGCCATCCTGGCCGCCCCTCTGTATTTATTGGCAGTGATAGCACATCAAATGCTCGAAGTATACGCGGAGTAAGACAATACGCGTGCAAAGCATCTCACCAAGCGCTACCTTGTTAAACTCCCCAATCGAAAACAAACTACGAACACGCCCCAGCCAATGGCGTGGCCAGGGGTGGCACACCGGGCCCGTGCCCCCCTCCCGAATTTTTTTTGCTTTTGTGCCATGGGATACAGAGCACAAAATGACACTCGACCACGCTTACCTGCCCGGTCCCCGGACCCCATGTCGGATCAAATGCGCCCCCCCCCCCCCCCTTTGAAACAAATTTCTGGTCCGTTCGCTGAGAATTGATTACGCGCACCAGTAGCTGTCTAATATTAATTGTTATCGCAATGTAATAAACCCAGTAAGGCTGTCAACAGCAGCGCAGGCACGCCCGAGTAGCCGCGATCGATGCAGCTTTGAAAACTCGTAAACGAAGCCGGTTTGTCAGTGCCTGCAAGCACGCGCCACGAAAACAGTTTCGTTCCGGCATGACATGAAAGTGTTCTCTGATGAGTACCGATGCTGTCGCATATCGCATCTATTAAGAACGGCGAACGTAAACACGGCGTCAGTCGTAAGCAGCAGCCGGAGCAATGGAACGATCTGCCGCTCCTCGTCGCCCGCGAAGAAATCTAATAACATGGAGGTTAGTTTCCTGCAAACCTTTTTTCAACATCCCAATTTCCTCAATCTGAGCAACACGGCACACGAAAATATCTCGGAATAGCCGCTCCTATCAGCCGCCACATGTCGACGCGTACGCTCCATGTGTGCACATGCAGATAGCGCCTAGCCTTCAACATGGCGGAAACGCGTAAGGCGGCCGCTAGATGGCAGCAGATTTTGCATAAGGTCTATACCAGGAGTCTCAAACTCACCTCAGCTAACGGGCCACAGTCACGAAAATTTACTCCTGCAAGGGCCAGGACAGTGTAAAAGGTGAAGGCCGGTGGATGGGGGGGGGGGGGGGGGGCAGTAGTTCAAAATTTCAGCTAACATTGCCATTTGAAAGAAGTCCCTTCCCATACCTCATAAATCGATATCGGTAACTTTTGAAGGAGATTTGGTGCCAGGATTCTAACAACATATCGCTACCGATCTCCCAGATGACTGAAATCTGGACGCCGATTCTAGTGTTGTTTGACGGTTATGTACCAACACATGGTGACAGCAGAGGATGCCTCATGGAAAAAATGCCTGAGACCAGTTATGCCTGTGTAGTTAGTATTAGCATATGTACTCAAAGATCTTAAAAAACTATGGGGCAAAGACAGTCATGTGCGGGTCGCGGGCCACCTGCAAGAGGTCGGCGGCCCACGGGCCGCAAGTTTGAGAACCCTGCCCTATACCATTCGCCATCCAAGAAGCTATAGAAAAAGAAGTGCAGGACATGCTAACACAAGGCATCATTGAGCCCTTAGAGTCGCCATATCAAGCTCCAATCGTCATGGTCAAGAAGAAAGATGGGAACATCCGCCTTTGTATTGACTTCAGACAGCTGTATCGAATCATAGTTACGGACAACGAACCGATACCCCGAGTGGACATGATGTTTGCCAAACTGGGTCAGAGCCGCTACTTTTCGAAGTTCGAATTTACGAAAGGTTACTGGCAGGTGCCGATGCACAAAGCATCGAAGGCCCTCACTGCATTCCAGTCTTCTTCTGGCCTTTACCAATTCAGATTCATGCTGTTCGGCATCGAAACGGCACCTGCTGTGTTCACCCGACTAATGAGACGAGTGGTAGACGGAATACCAAACCTCTATCACTATTTTGACGATGTGCTCGTAGCCACTCGAACTTGGGAAGAGCACATCACAACTCTCACCAAGTTTCTACGTGTCGGGGCAGCTCACTTGACGATAAAGCCCTCGAAAAGTGAGGTGGCTTTTGCTGAAGTGAAATTCTTGGGACATATTGTTGGAAACAATCTTCTCCGACCCCAGCTTGAGACTTTGGAGAAGATTCAGGCGGCAAAGAGACCACAGACGAAGAAAGAAGTTCGCTCCTTTCTTGGTTTAACCAGTTATTACCGGGATTTTGTTCCCAATTACTCGGCTGTGGTAGCACCTCTAACGGAACTCACTAGGAAGCGAGGTCCTAATAAGGTCCTCTGGGAAGAATGCCACGAACAAGCGTTTGTAAAACTACAGCGTCTACTATCATCTGGTCCGGTATTGCTGTCACCGGACTTACGGGAGCCATTCATCTTGCGCACCGATGCATCTTCATCCAGTCTTGGAGCCGTTTTAATGCAGCGTCACGACGGCATGTTGCATCCAGTAGCCTACGCAAGCCGTAAACTCCTCGAACGAGAGGCACGTGACTCAACTATTGAAAGAGAGGCCCTGGCTCTTCTGTGGGCTATTCAAAAGTTTCATGTGTACCTCTTCGGAAACCAGTTCGTGCTGCAAACTGACCACCAGCCGCTCGCTTACATAAACTCCGCAAAACAAATCAACAGCCGAGTGCTCTGCTGGAGTCTCTTGCTTACGGAGTACGACTTTGTGGTCGTGTACATTAAGGGCGCCGACAACATAGGTGCCGGCTACCTCAGCCGCATTTGACTTCTTCGCCGTTAGCATTCAGTGGCGGTACAATTTTTTTTTCTTTATGTTAAGCCACCTTTCAACTAACGGACTGAACTGTAAATAATGTTTCTTTTAATATTAGTTGTTTTTGTGTAGTCCACCTTGTCCGCTTGTAAAAAGTTGTTTTTTCCCCTAAACAACTTTCTTGAGTAGGGGGATATTGTGAGGAAAGGACACCGAACGGATGTGTGTTAGGCGTGATTTGTGAATTTAAGGGATTTGAAAGTGTCAACAAAGTGAAAAATCGAAACTGAAGAAGACGAGCAGAGGGCAGGTGGCACGGAGGCGGCAAGAAAACAACGGAAGAAGAGGAAGGAAAAGAAGGAACAAGCTCCGGGGGGAATGTGTGGGTAGCTCGCGAGTGGAAGTGACGAGGACAGACAAAGACCAGTTTCTGCCCCGGCATTCCTGAGGCGGGCATTGGACAGGGCGTGCCTGTCCAAGTTCCAGTTCCGGTGGGCCTGTACCAAGGTCCAGTTCCAGGTGGCCCATCCAAGGTCCAAGGACGAGGCCTGGTGAGCGCCTCCTGCCAGGGTGCAGTAGCCGGGGCCGGGTTTTTGGACGATGCCTACCTGGTGCGCTCTTCGTGGGTCGTGGCCTGACCCTGGTCCTCGGGAGTTGCGGTCCCATATTGCTGGGTTGGCCGCGACGTCCTTCTCAACGGCGCTGCACACGGTAGCGCATCCTGTGTGCCGCCATCAACCATGCCTGTCGTGCAACCTCTGGCCTAGCGCACGTCGACGAGCACATCATGCCGGGACGACGGGGAACCCAACTGTGAGACGGCGTTTTTTCCTACGAATCTGGAATTATACGCGATCGGCACTGTCGTGTAGTTTTGGCTTAGGACTGTCTCCCTCATATACTGGACGAGGATCACTGTGTATATAGTTCTTTTTTCCCTATTGCTTCTCTTTCTTCTGTAGCATATAACATAAAGTTTCTTGTTTCGTCTAAGCGGTTCATGTGAATCCTTTTGTTCGTCCGACAACCAAAAACATAGTGACGAACGTCCCTAACCATTACACGTGTGTTTTGTACTCTCATCCAGCTTGCAGGGACAACGCAAGCATGGAATTAATACAGAAGTAAATATAAAATCTGCTATTTTTTTAAATTCCCTCATCAAGAAAAGCGCTGGCAACTGTGAGCGTGATATCACTGGGCTGCGTTGTATGTAATTGCACGAATGCAGCCATTTCCTTCTTCTGAATTTAGTGCTTTCAGGCTAGTTTATTCCTTAACATGGCATACTTGGAAAGGCCTGTAATGCTCTGAAATGTGTCGGGGATTCATTCGACTTGACTCTTTACAAGCTTCCCGTTGACAAGGGCCTACAGAAGTGGGTTGCTCTCGTTCGTTGCGCGAGCAGGTCTCATTCAGAACACTCAAGGCTGTGCTCGGCACATCTTGAAGACGAGTGCTACAAGTTGAGCATAAACCTCTTGCTGGATTTTGGCATAGCTGCTGGTGGAACGCCGCGGGTCACGGCAATGGAAGCCTGATGTGGCACCCATGACCTCTTATCATTCCAAGCCGCTATTGGCCTTAACATTCTGCCTTTACAAAAAGAGGAAAGGCAGTCACCATTCATCCCTTAAATTATGCAGCCATTATCGCCATAGGATTTCGCAAATGTGACTTGCAGCTTTTGCTTGAAACACATAACTGCCTCAGGTGTTTGTGGTGATGCATAGGCATGCTGAAACTGTAGCCTTGCACTAAGGTGCTCTGCAGCTCAGAAATTGCGGATGAGCCATTGTCATCTAACAAATTAAATGAAGCACTTTACCGGTGATGATTCTGACACTTCCTAGCGTGCTGCTATCAGGGAGAACTCAGTGAGCACCGTGGCTTGGGGCACGTTCTCTTCTCACCTGAAAGGCACGCATCAAGGTCCATAGCACCCCGCTGCTGATTCATCATGAAGCACCGAATACTTATCTCCACTGTCAGTCAGGTGCAGCTTGCTGTAGTAATGTACTGCCAGATGCGTGCACACTCTTTCCTTGTGTAGAGGGAACTTGAAGCGCCAGCACAGGCAGCTGTGAAATAGCCAAGATGAAGCGGAGCACCAGAGGCGAGGAACATCAATCTCCAAATGCGGTGAACACCTGTAAAACCATACGAGCAATTCGCAGCTGTTGCAAAAGAGTGGGCTAATACTAACATTTGTTTAACTAACGTGCCATTAGGCTCGAGCAATAAAAAGTGCCCAGAAAACTGTGCAACAAAGTAGAGAGCAAACAGCTTCGATAGAGCCATGCACGGTCCCCTGCGATGTCATGCTGCAACAGCTGATGCTCATTGGGAGATTTGTTGCTAGTTCCATACGCATGGAAAAGAAGGCCAATTAAAACTGTGTAAGGCTTCAACTTGGATTTGAAAACTTAAACAGTTGTGTTTTCCATGAGACACCCAACAATTCGTAGTGCTTGAAATATTCACAAATAATGCCTTTTTTGCTACTGTGTTGAAATAGTGTGGAAAGAGCCTGTGTAGCCACACCGCTGGCAATCATCCACCTTAGTCCTTCCTAGGTCAATTGAATTGTGAGCCATACACTGCTGTTCCATTCTTCATCCCATTGAAGCTCAGAGGGGCTGAAGGCCTCGCGTTTGTCTTTGAGTACTCTGGTAACCGCTTCATGTTGTAGAAAGACAAGACTGATCGCAGAACATCTTTGGTTTATTTTTTTTACATGGTAATATCAATAAAACATCAGGGTGTGGCCCCTGACATCTATTTTTGTTTTATCCCCTCATAGCTTTATATTCAACCGGTTTTCTACCATGGCTCTTCAAGGTTGAAGATTGGCGTTCTTGGTGCAGCATGATTGGTTATTCGATTGCGCAACACTGACGAGACACAAGGAAGGCCTGCTGTGTGTGTTTCTCCCTTGTTTGTTTTGTCTGTATTGCACAATCCAATCTTGGCTCTCCATTTTGCGCTGTCCATTACAGTCTTCCTTCCTGCATTATGCAAAGGACGGCACCAGTAACGTGTGGTGAATTCATAGAAATGTCCATTGCTCACTACCGTTCTCCTATTCATACTCCACGATAAAGCTTCTATCTCTATGGTACGATATGCTACTTTGCTCATGCCTTTATTCCTTCGTGATGCCTTGTTGCATGATGTTTTGCACTGGCAGTAAAGGAAGACACGATGTTCCCTACCTGGCAAAGTGAGCATCAGAGTGGGTTTGTGACGAGAGCATGTAGAAAATAATTAAGGCGCAATGCGCTGGGTGCCCCTGTTCGCTTGCCGAGTGTTTCCTTCAAAATATGTGCTGCGTATCCTTGTGCGTGGCCTGAGTCGGTGGCTGCAACTCTTGCTGCAATGCAAAACTTGCATTCATAAATACTAATGTACACGTATAGAAAACTGGACGAGTTGGTAGGAATTCACTGCGGAAAGTTTTTCAATGGGCACAGAACAAACAAGTACGTGAGGAACAGTGGCTGTTTATCTTCTTTGTTCACATTCTTGTTTTCAAAGTCGATATGTACACAACTACTAAAATTACCCTAAGATTCTTATCCACCTCGTAATGCTTGACTCAAATGAGAGATCCAGCCATAGGCCTCCCCGACTCTCAGACTGCTTCGCGTGTAATTGATTCCCACAATGCATGGCACCTGCCTGAATTTTTAATGCGTGGTGCCCATTTGGGTGCTAAAAAGCTAAATAGAATACCAACATGCTGAAACTGAAGTTCCTTCAGGATAAAGACAGATGTGTGGTAAATTGCAGTGCCGCAACTGTGACTACCAGCAGGAGGCCGACAACAACTGCATCTACGTAAACAAGATCACCCACGAAGTTGAGTGAGTAATGCTTTGTGTTTGCTTTTCCCTGACTGTTTGTGTGCATGTGAAGTGTGAACTGCAGTTAACTAAAAAAACGTACTTTTATGTGTGCACATGAGCCATAGCAATGCTTAGGAGAATCAAGTGCTTGAGCCGTAGGATTAATGTCAGTATAACGGTTGATTATTACACAATACAGTTGGAGGAAAGACGTGTAAATTTAAGGGCTCGTTTTCTTTGTTAGACACAATATTAATGAGAACCAACAGACAATAATGCCAAGGAAAGTATAGGGGATGTTATTAGAAGTAATTGTAAATGGGAAGAAAGAAAAGTGGGCGAAAAGATAACTTGCCGCCGGCAGGGACCGAACCTGCAACCTTCGAATAATGCGTCCGATGCTCTACCACTGAGCTGCGGTGGCGGTCATCCCTCCGTCCACTTTATAGGGTTTATATGTGCATTTAGACGTGGGACCATCAGTCAGCGCCTCCAGTAGCCATTGCGGCGAGTGTATAACATTCTTTTTCTTGCCTGTTGGCGTCATGTAGCACGTTATCTTATTACAAGCTGGTAGCTGACCAGTTGAATACAGTTGGTTGACGGAAACTTCGAAGGAGCATTAGAAACCTTTGTACATCTTATAGCAAAGTATTTGGTTTGGTCTACCATTCTAATTCCTGAGTATATCTTACAGCAATGTGACGTGTCAAACACCTCGTAATTCTATTCATGAAACCTTAGCACTGAATAAGAAGCGTTTGTTAAAGCAAGTGTTAGTAACAGAGATTGGGTTAGGTTAAAAAAGGCGTCATGTCTTTCTTGCATTCTTAATTCACATTTATCTCATTTTTACGCAGAATAGTTATGACATGGTCATTGGATAATAAGGCTGCTACGAAGACTAGCTTGGCTTGTATGACTTGATCTTCTCATGCCACACTGCCAGGTAGTATTGACAAGTACACAAGAATGAAAAGGATGTACACAGGGTGATGTGCAAACTGACAGCTTTATTTTCATGAGTTCATTAACAAGGTCGAGAAAGAAGGATATAGACGTAAAAAAGAATACTCGGAACAGTAGATGGTGTGTTCAAATCAGAATCTACCGCCAGCACATGTGTCGAGGGTTAGGCATGTGGTAGCATGGTTGCCTTTAAAATCTCAACTCTTTGAGAAAGCACTGTCAAAGGAGTGCTAACACACCCTTTGCTGATGTGCATATTGGCAGCCTTGAGGCTTTCTGCTACAACTGGGTGGTTGTCAGTTTTCTGTTTCATAACCCTTGCGCCACTTCGCGGGATTCTACAAAACTGATGTGCAATAACTGTGTGTATGTACACGCACATACACAGAGAGAGAAAGATAGGATTTCCGTTTACTGAGAGTTTTCTGTATGTATAGATATATGCATGCATATACAGTAGACTCTCCGTAAACGGAAATCTCTTACACGGAAGTGCTGCTTAAATGGAACAAGTGCTTCTGACAAGATTGGTATCATACTTGTATTCTGCATCCTTGTTCATCTCTCAGTAAATGGAACTCCTGTTAAATATGTAGCCAGAATGGAGAGTCGTAGCTGTGGTCAAATCAGTGGCCTGTGACGTATGCTGTATCTGCAAGAGACCAAAACACCCTTTAGATCGGTTTAGCAACTGTAAGGCTCATGTCTCGTCACTGCCTCACCTTCGAATATCAAAGCATGCTAACATCACAGAACACTCATTTGACAGCGTCAGAGCTACCATTCTCAAGGCTGACATTTGAGCACATCATTAAATGAGTAATATTCTATCTTTCAATTGAATAGAACCGCTGGTGGTTTGAATGAGAGTGCGGGAAAGCTCAGTGTTTTGCATCAGTGACTGCAATCATTCTTTCTGCTTGTACTGCCAATAACATTTCTGAACATGTTGCTACTTCTCAATAGATTGCATATAAGTAGGATGTAATTCGGAGCCCCTACAATATCTTTCATTTTTCATTTTTGATTGTTGCACTTTCACGATTTCTATTCTCACGTGGTTTGTGTAATCAAAATGAATGCGCTTATCTGCTATGCTAGCCCTGTCACTGCAGTTATTTTGACAAAGGCTGGTCCCATGGCCAAAGTGTTGAAAAACCATTCTGTTTTCAGGGTGTGTCTTGATTTTCTTCATATTTTTTGTCGGTGTCTGAGAAGTTTTTGGCAATTATATATATATATATATATATATATATATATATATATATATATATATATATATATATATATATATATATAATATATGTGTGTGTGTGTGTGTGTGTGTGTGTATATATATATATATATATACACACACACACACACACACTCAAGATGGTGTGTTCCAAACAAAACTGAACTCTTCCTGTAACATTTTGAGTTCTCATTGTGCAATGTTCTAAGAGTAGAGGCAGTCGCTACTCTCAATACACCATTCCTATTGGTTCTTTAATTTTTGTGAAGCCTCCAGGAACACACACACTTTCTGCAGTGGTGCTAATGTCTCTTGTCACATCGTCGTGGATCTCCTCTATGTCTTGGAGAAGACACTCTTTGAATGTTGTTTTAACTTTCGGAAACATGAAAGAGTCTGCTGGAGCTAGGTCCCTGGAATGCGATAGATGGGGCACAATGGCAGTGTGATGTTCTGCTAAATAGCTGTGGATGACTGATGAGTTAGCCAGTGCATTGCTGTGATGCGACATGCAAGTCTGGTTTTCCCACAATTAAGGTATTTGACCTCACGTGGCATCCCTCAAACATGCTAGAAGTGTCTGGTAGACTTGTTACTTTACCACTCATGCTGTACAGCTGTTGTTCATCAGGAAGTTGTACTACAGCTGATGTTGTGGTACAACTTCCTGATGAACAATACCTTTGCTGTAAGAAAAAAAACAAAACCAACATCACTTCTTTGACCGACTGGTTGGACAAGTGGACCCTGCCCGTCTACTATGACAACAGCACCTTTGTTTCGTCATAGCCATAAACACACTTCTTGTCACCTGTTATGCCATGCTTTGCCACGTTTTCGGCAAGAGTTTGCACACGTTGTTCTTCATACTCTTTCATTGTCACTTTTGTGCTAATCAGACAAGCAGAATGTACACAGGCTCGCTTTAGTGGATGTAGCTTGCCAGCTAACAATCACAGCGAAACACGGCAAATTGCAATTTGCTGTCTAAGATTGCCGCTAGGTGCACTCACTGGCAGCATTGCATTCCCTCTACCAATCGGCAAGCTATTTCAAAAGCCTGGTTTCTTTTTGAATACATCTCGTACACTGGGTGCGCGAGGTATTTGAGAACACAATTTTGGCTTCTAGCAGAGAAGAATATCTACAGCGAAAAGAAGCATATTTTCACCAAACTTTGGATAATACTTCTTTTATACAGTATATTTCCTTAATTACTCGGTGAATTAACCATCCACAGCAATAACGGATTCAATTCAATGGAACAGGTGGTCCTTAGAGATGGTGGCCATTGAGTCAAAAATGGCAGCCTTCAGCGAGTCTTTTGTATTATGTGGCTGCTTGTTGACCTCTCCCTAAACAACGCCCCGGACGTAGTAGTCATGCAGATTTAAATCTGGAGAACTAGGAGGCAACAAGTTGGGAGTGACACGGCCAGAGAAGTTGTCAGGCAGCCACTCCTGGGTGACACAGGTGGTGTGGGCGGGAGCTCAACTTTGCTGAAAGACATAAGGTCTTCCTTTTGAAACAGTCTCCATGCAGGGCGTTGGCAAGCACCTCTTTCTACGCAGCCGCATTGACGTGGAGTCCTGCAAAATAGTGCGGTGGTATGACATCACTCGTCTTATTGATGGCAGCTAACACCATCACAGACGGCGGAAATTTCATATGCATCACTGTAGGCACCTTATTAGCGCTTGCACAAAGTCACCTGTCATTACGGTAATGAACTTTTTGGTCTTGGTCAAATTCTTTTTAGTATCTGAAAAAAACAAACCAGATCATTCCAGGCTCCTTGGGTGTCTTCAGCTTGCTTCGCAAGCGCTTGGACCGGAGCAGACAATTCTCTGGAGTTTTACCAGACATGAATTGCCCCCCCCCCCCCCCTCATGACATAGAAATGGTATCTCAAGTTCTCGTGCACAGTGAGCCTGATAGTCAACTCTGTGACTTGGCGTTCCTTTGCAATGTCCCGTAGTGACTTCCCTGGGTCGTCACTCACAATGACTCAGTCTCAGCTGCTGGAGCAAATCAGGGGTTCTGACTTCTGACTGCTTTTTTCTTTTTTGACACGATTGCCACGTCATCACCAGATCACATCAGCTCTCTCCACTCCTTGTAAACAAAAGATTTCGCTACGTTCATAAAGGTGGCAATTTACAAGTCACTGTGGTGTACAGCCAGGGCGACAAGGATTGCTTGGTGTTTCATTTCCTTGCATCAACTTGTATGCCTCCATCTTTGCACAAACTGCGCACTGTGAGCTAACTATGCAGAAACTGTGCTCTATGAGGGGTCAACCAACAAGAAGCCGCATGCCTAGATACAAGGGGCATTAATAAAGTTCGTATTATCGGTGTGATAGATTTATGAAAGGCCTACACGGTAGGCATCAAAATGAGTGTGCATACGTCTAGTTTTATCGTAACATAAATCTTTTGTTCTCTATAATACCATGCGACACCACTAGGGCACCAGAACAAAAATGGCAGCACCAGTCGGGAAAGTCCGGCTCACTTAGCACAGGTGACGGTGACACATACAGCCTCCTTAGGCTAGTAAATTTGGCGTCACTCGCCATATTCACCTTTCCTAGCTCAAAGTGACTTCTTCCTCTTCCATCGCGTGACGAGTACATTGCACAGGAAACAGTGCCAGGATGACGACAAAGTCCTCGCTTATGTCGAGCTCTTCCTGAACTCTCAAAATGAAGTGTTCTCCTGCAGTGGCCTGTGGTAGCTCACGCATCATTGGCAGAAGTGCGTAACTTTCAGAGGAGATTGTGTAAAGGAAGAATAAACTGCCATTGAGATTTCGTTCATGTGTCTCTCTTTCTTCATTTCCATAATACGAACTTTATGAACGCCCCTCATAGATATGATGAGCGTTGTGATGAGTAAAGGAGGGGCACGAGGCGCGTGCCGAACGGGCAAGCGCGGCGACGGTGCGCGAGGAGCGAAAAGCCACCCGATGGCACGCGCACCAACCACGTCGACGTAGAGGATTGGCCAGATGGGGGGCTCGTGCCACGCGACCCGAACCGTGATCGAGAACCCCCGAGGAAGAAACGTCACTGTTCTGTGGAGCGCCGGACGGGGAAGACGGACGAAGCAAGCGCCGCACCCGCGACGAGAGCGGCTGGTACTCTGTTCTGGGGGGTGACGACACAAGAGGCTCGGGTGGTGTCCGCAGACCTGTCGCACCTCAACACTGCAGTTCCGGGATCGCCAGCAGCCCTCCCCTTCCCAACAGGACGGCGGCAGACCACAGTTCAGTCAAGGAGGAGTCCATCACCTGTTGAGTCTGGAGGCACGGATCCAAGGCCTGGTTAGGCCTAACCTCGACTGAGCGAGGACGAAGAAGAACACCGGGGCCTCACGCGACGAGGGCAAGCGGCAGGATGGACGAAGGCAACCTACGGTGGACTTAGGGGCCTGCTGAAGACGTCGACGACGGTCTCGACGAAAGATTGACGCGACGGGAACATCGGTTCGGCTCGGCAAGCGACGATCGAACTGTAAGAACGTTCTTGTATCGCTAGGCCCATAGTGGCCAGACTGAGCTGAAGGGACGCAGCTAAGCATAGCTAAGACGCAGGGATTAGACAATTTTAGGGTTGGCTGAGAACAACCACTTGTTAATGTAAATAGGTTTTCTTGATTTTTTGTTGGTATTGGATCAGTGCTGTTAACGCTTTTCCGGGTATTGCACTTGTGTGTGATAAAGTTTGTTGGTTGCCATACCACGGTATCCCGTGCTCGTCTCACTCTCTCCCAATCCCAATCCGATTTGCAAGCGCTCCCGAGATAATCGTGACAAGCGTGCTGGTGTCTGTGGCGATAAGGAATAGTGTTCTCAAATACCTTGCACACCCGGTAAATATGCGCAGACATTAGGACAGCTGTCAGCATGTCAGAAGCAATTGTGTATTTGTGTCATGTTGCTGCATAGCTCATAGCGAAAAATAAGGGTGTCCTTCATCTACAATGGAACGAACTGCAGAGTGTTTCTAATAATTGGCATGCTTGCTTGCCCTTCAGCTTTGCCACAATCACTTCACTGGCGTCCACTCGTGATTGCAGACAAGTTTAAGTCATACTTTGTTGCAGTTGGTCTTTAAGAGTTGTCATTTCTGATGCAGCTGTTTATTGCACTGGATGTAGTGCTGGATGATACTTACACTACAAACTTGAAACTTGGACAATTTAAGTGTTCTCACTGTGCGCCTTTTCGTGCAGTGAGCTGACACAGATAGTGTCGGATGTGGTGCATGACCCTACCCTGCCACGCACTGAGGACCACACTTGCCCAAAGTGTGGCCACCGTGAGGCCGTCTTTTTCCAGGCACAATCCAGGAGAGCTGAGGTACGTGCTGCATTCTTTACCGACTCTAGCTTTAATGTCTCTTTCATAGCTTGTACAAAGAAAAGCAGCTGTAGTGCACATCAGGCTTCCTCGAATACTATAGCATAGAAGTGACATTTGACTGTGCATGAAGTTTAATACTACATATGGCCACATTACATGCACATTTTGTAGGCAACAAATGAGAATCCCAAACTGCCTGTGATTGTGTGCAGAACTTCAATTTTCTTCCAATGAAACACTCATATGGTAAAATTTCATTGATTGTACCTGATGCTGCATAACTATGCACAAAATGGTAGTATGCGGTAAGCACAGAGTACAAATTTGTTCACCTGGTGTATGCCACTGCTGCCAACAAATAAATGCCACAGCAAATATTGCCGTAACCTTCACTACAAGGCCTTCACTCTTTTGCAAAAGGGCACACAAAGAAAATGCCATGGTTGAATGCGGTTAAACCAAGCTTGTCCAGCAATAGCAGCAACTATTGTGGGAAGCATGCAGTGGTGGGGCTGTTGCTTGTCGGTGCCTCCGTGTGGCATGGAGCGGCACACTGCCCACATCTCTTTGTGTTTTGCCGACACGAGACTCGCATGACAAGGGTTGATACGCCCGCCGGCTTGTGGCTCTTGCCGACCGATGGAGTGGGATGCTTAGGAGAGAACAAACCGATACTGCGCATGTCCGTTGCTATGACAATGCACATGCGAGGAGGATATTAACGTTACCTGGGCTTCAAGGTCAAGATGCATGCACGAAGTCATTTTGTGGTTTTCTACCGAGAGGAATATAGCTGTTGCTCTAAAATTTCAGCTGTTTTGCATGACTGTTCAATAGCGGGGAGTGGCCACGTGAAAGAGCATTTCAAAGCTGTATCTGGGTCCGGAACACACAGACTGACATAGTGGCCAAGTGGGCAGACACACATATGATGCGATGCGTACATATGTCTGTACAGTGATCTACTACTAAGCACTAAGTGACACGGTTTCGTTGAAACATGGCACCGCCACATGAAACCAATCGCCTTTGCTTAATTGTGTGCAGCACATCACCCACTCAGCTCATGCCATCTCTACTGGACCACTTGCTGATCTGTGTGCGGGTGTTTAACCCTCTTGCTACTGCAAGAAAAGAAGAAAAACTTGCCAAAGTTACAGAAACCTTTTTTCGCTCAATTTGTAGAGCTTATTTTTCTGAATTAAGTGGTACCATTCTTTCAATTCAGTGGGGTTCCTTTATTTCACTAATGATGTAAAAAAAAAAAGATGACTCATAGGTGGCTTCACCGCATGGTGATAAATGAAAAATGGCAATAAAATGGAAAGCCGAGACAAAAATGGCCCAACATGGGCAAGTGTGGTCATCTAGCATTAAGAAACACAAGTATTACAAGTACAGTCGTCATTGGTTCCATGTGGGACCAATTTTTGTTGATGGCGAGTATAGTTGTCATCGGTCATTTTTTAAAAAAGCTCATGACGACTTTACCCGTCAACAGGAAGCTTAGGGTTACTACTGTGTTTTGCTTGCATCACAAAAGGAATAAAACCCATACAGTCAAAGGGAATACAGCAGAATGTCTCAGTACTACAGTGTATTTTCCTTACACAGTGCTCAGTATACTGAGGGTGCGCAATCGCAACCATAACTGCCTTAATTATTTAGTTCCCCTATTTTCTGCTGCTTTGCATAGATTACGGCAGCAGTGGCCAGAAAGAAACTTAAACAATTATGTAATTCCGGCATTTTGGCAGCTGGTTTATGATGGTGAACATTACGGTGGCGAAAAATGTTGGGTGTGTTTACCAACAGCTACTCACTTCCGGCAGTGTCAGTGGTGGAGGACAGGTATTTATTTCAAGGATATGCAGGCGCTCACGCAAAGAAAGAACCGTGAGACTTGGTTGTCAATTGAGAACACAGTACATTAATATGTTACCTCATTTCAATGAGTGTTGGTTGTGTTTTTGGTTGTTTTAGCAGCATTTCATTTTGCATTTCTGCAATAATGAATGGTTGAAGTGGATTTCAAGTATATCCACACTCAGGTGAGCATGGGAACAGGGCTGATTAGCAGGCTCCGCACTCCCACGCTGACCTCTGTGGTTGTGAAGGTAGTTGTAAGTGGTTGTTTATTAGAGGAAATATTTACGAGAAAGGGGGGAAGGAAGTAAAGATGGCCACTGTAACTCTCTGGCTCAGGCAGTTGACACCTGAACGGCGGACATCAGAGGACGACGATGGAAGAGTAGAGGTTAGGGGGGGAACTATTTGCATATGTACACTCATTTGTGTAATGACTGTTTATGTATGTACAGTGCTCAGCAAATGAAACGCGTTACTTGGAGCACGTGGCCGGTGGTTGCACAGACAGCGAGCATTCGTGAAAGCAAGCTGGTGCATTGTGGCATTCTCTGAGGACGAGAGGGTTGGTGACATATGGAGGCAGCATCCAGCTGACAGTCGGGCGCTGAGCCGTGCTCCCAACTAGGGCTGCAGAAGTTGCGACTTTTCCTTTCCTCAGCCTCCTCTGACAGTCGTTCGGTTCACTTTCACAGTGGAGCTGCCAGAGTGCTGCTAGCCATGGTTTTTACTAGGCTTGTGTGAATATTCGAACGAATATTAACGTATTCGAATTTGCTTCAATTCAAATTTAAATTATTGGAAATTTCGAAGTATTCGAAATGAACGAATAGGTGTATATATTAGTTTGCATGTAACCCCCTTTGTAAAGGTGGTTTCACTGCAGTGGAGGGATGCTGTACCGTGAATACACTTTCCAGGGAAAATCTGCACTGCCGCGAAGCTCCACTTCAAGGTTAAGTGAACATATTACCATCCCATCGATTCTTCCTCTAAGTTTAAAAGCTTGTTATACTGGTTCTAAGTATAGCAAATTTTAAAACGTAAAATATTTTACAGGTAGGTTATCACTTGCATTCTACCAAAAGTCAAATCCTGCTGCTATTCAAAGTTGCTTCCACATTCCCTTTGAACCAAAAAGAACGACATTAGGTTTTGAATTTTAAAGAATAGTGTACAGGTTAGTGGGGTCATGACAAATATGCTCATACAGTCAACCCACTTATAACGATCCCAGATATAACGATCTATCGGCTATAACGACCATATTTCGGTGCACTTACGATTTTCCTATGCTACCCACTGAAGCAGCGTCCACTTATAGCGAACAATTTTCAAAGCCTCCTACATTTACAATGAACACTTGCAACACGGTCGCGGTAAAAGTGTGGCGCATACGAAACGAAAAAAAAAAGTTATAACGGGCATTCTAAAGCATGTAGAGGCGCGCGGTTGAGTGTGCCCCGCTGCAGTTTACTCGCAACGAAAATATCGTAGACCGCAGCGAGCACCGCACATAGATTTTTAATGCTGCGAGCGAGGTCGCTCGCTTTCCAGGCGTTTCTTCACTGGCAGAACGGCGGTGAGGAAAAAAAAAAAGAAATAGGAGGCAGCATGAAGACTTGCCGTAAGTTTTCGCACGGCGAACTTTTCTGACGCCGGCCGTTCTCTGCATCTACGACCGCCGACGATGAACCAAACAATGTGTTCGAACACAAGAAGCCATAAATGCGAGAAGCGATAACTTTTTGTCGTATAAAAGTTCACTGCGACGCTCAACTCGCTGACGCCGCAGTGTGCCTTTCGGTGACTGGTCGATCAATGGTAACGAATTCCGTGCGATTGCGGCGGTGCCTTAACGGATAAGCATCAGAAAAGAGCGAAGGTGAGGTGGCGTGTAGTGACGAACGTGCCATTTTGACTCATCGCCGACAACCTTATCACAGTCGTCTGCAGATATCTGCTCGGATGCGCGTGTGTTTAAACCGCGCGGAGTGACAGCGGTGCAAGTGCGTCATGCTGCCGTTCGCAAGTTCGCCGCCGCCGCGCCATACGAGGCCGCTTGCGCGTTGCTTGCAAAATGCGTGTCTTCGTCGTATTGAACGAACAGGCTACTCGCTGCAGCCAAGCACGACCTGAAGTAAAGTATGCGCGAAGAACGCACAGACGTGCGCATACATTTCCGGTCCGGCATGCGACGGCGAGAGCCGAGTTAGCGACGTGCTGCACGCAACTAGCCAGGGATGATAGATTCCACGTGGCGGTACCGCGCTTCAGTGGAATGGCGTGAGTTCATTGCGAACGTGGTTTAATTCACTCGCGAGCACACAAGCAGGGCGTCGCCTAAGGGAGTACTGACACAAAAGAAAATTTCGCGGACCGAGATAGCCTGCTGGATCGATTCCCGTGTACATGTGTGTACCATCGGCCAAAAATCGACAGCGAATAAAGCTTGGAAGGTATTTTATATGAATTTTGAAGTTCGCGTGCGCGATCCAGCATTATAGGCCGCACCTGGCGGCATTGACACCTTCGGAGGTGACCCGAGGTGACCCCCCTACTAACAAGTTATGATGACGTCGTAGTCGTCATTTCTGTTTTGACGCGCTCGCCGCTGCATACCGCTGTGCTGTTGGTGACTGCTCGGCGGCTGCTCATGTCGTGTGCGCTGACCAAGAGGAGGCGCTGCCGCGGCGCACGCGTTGAAAGTTGTATTTGGCGACACTACAGCTTTCCCGTTTCCTGCTCCCAAGGACTTCTTGATTTCCCTGTGCTGCCTGGTCTGCAGTGACAGGCCACAATGCCGAAATCCTTCTGCGCTGTTTCCTTCTGCACGTCGAAGTCGGGATCAGGCGTATCGCTGAATACGTTTCCCCGCGACGAACCTCGGCGGCAGAAGTGGATCGAGTTCGTGTGCGCTTGTGGACGTCAGGAGTATCAGGACTGGTCCCCCGTGCAGAACAGTCGCGTATGCGGGCTCCATTTCGAGGCGCATTGCTTTAACACAAAGGCGCCAGATTTGGCGTACATGGGTCTTCCGACTCGCCCTGTGCATCGCTCGCGTCTGGTGCTGTGGTGTAGCTTTTTTCGGCACCAACAACTTGAAGGGCATCACAATGTTATCAGGTGATTTAATCGAATATTGAACGTAGAAAAAGCCAACGTCCTGCAGAACATTTGTGCACGAATGTGTCGGGTCTTACCATTGTACATTGCCGACGCGAGGTTCATCGTGGTCGTCGTCGCTGGTATCGCTGCCGCTTCCCGACAAAGCACTCCTCGCCAGTGGGTCAAACCTGAAGTGATTCGCCCACGTTGAAAATTCCTTCCATCCCCCGCCGCAAGAAAATCGTCGCCATCAGACGACGATGAGCCCGACGACGACAGCAAGGACGATACAACGACGACATCAGGCAGCGTGTGTAACAAGCGAATGCAAGCAGACGATGCAGACCGCGCGGAGTGCGTCACTGTTCTGTGCTCACGCGACCGAGCGTTTCACTCGCTAGGTGGTGATAGTTGCACCCAGCGGCTTGTCGTTTTTGGAGCTCTGTCAAACCGAAACTGAGGCTGTGTCGGTAATGAGGAGCTTGTAATTATTTTCTGTCGCGCGCTGCAGCAAACGATGTGCCTAGTTATGACTAACAGGCCCCCAGCAACACATTGCAACAAAAAAACGTGGGGCGAAAATTTTTGTGTCAGGACTCCTTTAACACGCGAAAAGGGCTAACTTGTCACCAGAGGGGTTGTTAGCACTTTTTAATAAAAATACACGGAAAAAAAAAAACGGTTTGGTCGCTAAGTGCACGATTTTAAGGGCGAGTCCATATACAACGAACTACTGATATAACGACCACTTTTCCTGGCACTTTCGAGTACGTTATAAACGGGTTCAACTGTATTTCTTTATAATATGCGATATATACTATTTGAATGCGATGCGAAATTATTTGAACCAAATCACTATTCGCTTCAAACCTAAATTTCACTATTCGCAAAAACCTAGTTTTTACACAGTGCTTGCTTGCCGCCCTACTCAAAGCACACGTGCCGCCGTTGGAGCGGCGCAGGTGGCTGGATGTGTCCGCATGTCAAATTATTATTTTTTTTTTACTTTTGGCATCATGCTAGCGTGGCATAATCTTTCTGAGCAGAAGTGGAATTAAAATCATTGTCACACGTGCACAAAGAGCTCCCACGAAATCATAACCGCAACATGTGCTCCATGAACAATGCTGCACAGGAGGCGAGCGGGGTGTAAGAACCATGGCACACAGTGTTCCAGCGGTGCAACCGTGAACCACTGACCGTCAGTCAGATGCAGCCTCCATATGTCGTTAACACCCTCGCCCTCAGCGTATGCCACAATCCACCAGCTTGTTTTCACGAACGCTCGCCGTTGGCGACACAATCGCTGGTGGCCACATCATCGCATTTCATTTACTGAGCACTGTACATAAAAGGATGTAATGCCTCATAGTTTGCTTGTGAAAAGCAGTCTTGGGCAGTAACTAGTTACTAGTAACGCGTTACCGGTAACTAGTTACTTTCAAGTTAGAGTAACTTGTAACTGTAACACTGTTACTTTTTTACGCATTAAAGGAGTCCTGACACAAAAATTTTCGCCCCGCGTTTTTTTGCTGCAATGTGTTGCTGGGGGCCTGTTAGACATAACACGGCACATCGTTTGCTGCAGCGCGAGACAGATAATTAATTACAAGCTCCTCATTACCGACGCAGCCTCAGTTTCGGTTTGACAGAGCTCCAAAAACGACAAGCCGCCGGGTGCAACTATCACCACCTAGCGAGTGAAACGCTCGGTCACGGAGCACACAGAACAGTGACGCACTTCCCGCGCGGTCTGCATCGTCTGCTTGCATTCGCTTGTCACCCATGGTGCGTGATGTCGTCGCCGTTATCGTCCTCGCTGTCGTCGTCGGGCTCATCGTCGTCTGATGGCGACAATTTTCTTGCGACGGGGATGGAAGGAATTTACGACGGGGCGAATCACTTCAGGTTTGACCCGCTGGCGGAGTGCTTCGTCGGGAAGCGGCAACGATACCAGCGACGACGACCACGATGAACCTCGCGTCGGCAATGTACTATGGAAAGACCCGACACATTCGTGCACAAATGTTCTGCAGGGCAATTCATTTAGCCAAAGTACGTTCGCTTTTTCTACGTTCAATATCCGATTGAATCACTTGATAAATTAACATTGTGATGCCCTTCAAGTTGTTGGTGCCGAAGAAAGCTAGGTAACACCAGAGCACCAGACGTGAGCGATGCACAGGGTGGAGTCGGAAGACCCATGTACGCCAAGTCCGGCGCCTGTGTGGTAAAGCAATGCGCCTCGAAATGGAGCCCGCAAACGCGACTGTTCTGCACGGGGGACCAGTCCTGATACTCCTGACGTCCACAAGCGCACACGAACTCGATCCACTTCTGCCGCCGAGGTTCGTCGCGGGGAAACGTATGCAGCGATACGCCTGATCCCGACTTCGACGTGCAGAAGGAAATGGCGCAGAGGGATTTCGGCATTGTGGCCTGTCACTGCAGCCCAGGCAGCACAGGGAAATCAAGAAGTCTTTGGGAGCAGGAAACGGGAAAGCTGTAGTGTCGCCAAACACAAAACTTTCAACGCGTGCGCCGCGGCAGCGCCTCCTCTTGGCCGCGGCCACACACTCGCGAGCAGCCGCCGAGCAGTCACCAACAGCGCAGTGGCGAGGGCGCGCCAAAACAGAAATGGCGGCTACGACGTCATCATAACCTGTTGTACCGGGAAGTAGGAGGGGGGTCACCTCGGGTCACCTCCGAGGGTGTCAACGCCGCCAGGTGCGGCCTAGAATGCTGGATCGCGCACGCGAACTTCAAAATTCATATAAAATACCTTCCAAGCTTTATTCGCTGTCGATATTTTGCAGATGGTACACGCATGTACACGGGAATCGATCCAGCAGGCTATCTCGGCCGCGAAATTTTGTGTCAGTACCCCTTTAACTGTAACGGAAAATATTGTTAGTTACTTCAGCTTTTATAAAAACTTATTCAACAGCAACATTTGTTAAATGCTTTTCACATTTTTGCACTTTTTTTTTATTATATCCTCTCCACCTTTCAACGTTCCACAATAGGGCTCCCCTCGCAGTTTAGGAGAAGAGGTCGCAAAGAGAAATATCTTCCCTGCAGAAGACTGCGTTCGGAGTTCACTTGTAAACTACATGTTGCAAATCAATCATGTTGCAACTGAACAGCTTACCAAGTTCACGTCCCCCACCCCTTTTTTTTGGGGGGGGGGGGGGCGATATACCCATTTTGTCACTTCAGCTTCTATAGCTCTGTTCTTGGTGTGCTGGTGGAGCATTGCTTCGACTGAGGCATCGGGCTAATCGTGGTTGACAGGTGGCTACAAAACTGTGGCGCGAAACAGCTGAAAGCCAGAAGTGCCGTGAACTAGCGAAGCAATTTAAAACTTTTTTGTAACAAATTGTCAAAGGTCTACTTGGACCTAACACAACATTTATTAACAAAATGGCTCACATTAAGCCTCCTATGCAGATGGCATCCTCGGTATACACTGGCAACAACAACAAAAAAGGGGGGCGCGCGGAATGAGGGGACGTCGGTCAGTCCATTAGTCACACATGTCCTTACAAACATTCAGTAGGGGGACCGTGATTACTGTTGCAAGTCGATACGTCGTGATGAATGAACCACATTTCCAGAACCCCCCCCCCCCCCCTCGTTTTCGTTCATGAGCCAGCATCGTCGCATTGTTTAGGCCAAAGCTATGCCCTGTCCAGCACTGTTCAACAAGCTTCCGTCTAAGAACGCCTTGCATGGTTGTCTTTAGCCACCTTTCCTTGCCTGGTCCTTTCCTGATCCTTTCCTGGCCGTTTCACCGATGTATCTATGTCGCTTCGCAATCCTCGCATCGTACTTGTAGATGATCTCACTCTGATCGTTAGCACGTGTGCGGTCTTTGGGTTTCGCGAACTCATGTCCCAAAGTATAGCAGGGCTTAAAAACGGTTTGTATGCCCAGCGGACGCAAAGCTCTCTGAGCAGGATCGGGTACACCTTGAAGAACATAGGGAATAGACACAATTGGCGTCGTCTTCACTCGTTATGCACTCCCCGTTCGCCTTCGTACGTTTTTATTAAACAAATTCTATCATTTGATATGTAATCAATTACTTATTTATTACAGTCGCCGACCGTTTATTCGGACGCCGATAATTCGGACACGCCCGTTTATTCGGACACCCTCACGGCACCGCCACTCGTCCCATTGAAGTAATGTAAACTCACGACCGAAAATTCGGACGCCCCACGGCGCGCCGTTCGATATTTCGGACTCCGGCTGGCTGATCGAGAGCGGCGTCGAACTCCCATGACCAGCTGTCCGCGATGTTTACACACGTGTTCACAATATCTTCGCTAGGTTGCCAGCACTCAAAGGTTGCACTGTGTATGGCTGGACATCATGCCAGTGTAAAAGTGCAGAAATTACAAATGCCGATCTCGAAGGCTATGTGTTTTGGCGACGCGTAATGGGCGTTTTTGACTTCAGACAGCCGATCTATTGAATAGCTACCACAGCCAAACAGCAAGCCAAGCCAAGCCACACTCGGAGTCTGCTTGGTGTGACGTTCAGAATGGCCGCGCGCACGAAACGGACCAAGGAAGGACGGAATCACGAGCTCTGCAGCACAAACTAGCCTGATGTCGTTCCTTTTTGGCATTTGAAAGTTTGCTTGTCAGTTGTTTTGTGGCTAGGCCTAATCTACTGAAATGACTACGACAGCTACGACGCCACCCATTCCATCTGCGCGGTCGGTACTAACGTAGAAACGCGGCAACCACAAGACATTGGGGATGGCGAAAAAGGCCACGATTATTCGCCAATTCGAAGGCGGCCGACCTCAATACGATGTTATTTGGGAGCTTTCGCCGAGTTGGGCAATGATGAGATCGTCTGTCAGGTCCCCGAATCAGCGTAGGTGAACAGCGACTCCGATGAAGCGCAGGCCGTGGCAGCGCTACAACCTGCGGTTATGGCCAAACACTGGCTGAAATACAGCCCTGACTCGGTCTTCTGTGATTGTGCTTGTGTGCAGACGTGCATTGACAATCTTTTCCGGCCACTGGGCCAATAAAGGTGCTTTTTTTTCTGGTGCATCCTTTTATTCGGACTCTCGATTATTCGGACTTTTCGGCGGTTCCCACCGAGTCCGAATAAACGGTCGGCGACTGTATTTCATACGGTAACGGAAAAGTAACGACGTTACTTTTTCACGGTAACTGTAACAAGTTACTTTTGAAAACTCGGTAGCTGTAACTGTAACACTGTTACTTTTTACTGGTAACGTGCCCATGACTGGTGAAAAGTGACCTGCTCGAAAGAGCTTGTCACCCGGCCCCGCACACCGGGTAACCATTGTTGACTACCCGGCTGGGAAATCAGCTATTGAGTCAGACAGTTAAAGCGCCGCCATAGCGGAGACAGATGTCATGACCATGAAGGAATTAATTTGCATCTTTCAAGCTGGGAAGTACTGAAGGGGACGTTCGTCTTCGCACACTGGCTGCCAATGTTTTGTCCTTTATGGCTGTTCGACCTGTACCGACAGTGACGAGGTGTCGTATAAGAGTGGGACAGTGTACCCGGAACCAGTTATAAGCAGCATGACTCACCAGCTAAGAACAAGGGAAAAGGACATTTCCCATCAGAGAAACTGCAGGTGTGCAAGCCGTACGAGATTACTTTAGCGTGTTATTACGCTCTCTCAGTTGTCATCAAGATGATCCGTATGCCAACTTTTGTTTTTTGAACTCTCATTTGAGTTAGCCGCTGGCAAGTTTGTTTTTTGAAGTGTTAGCGAATAGGCGATTTGCACGCTGTGTTAATTTCTGAATTCATTGTTAATTTCTCTCCACTTGAATTCTGCTGTAGCCACTGATCAGTGTTGAATACATGTGTGCTGATTATTTTTCTTGTCATTGTTTCTATTATATTGTGCATCGCTGTGCAGTATATAACAAGCATGCTTTGTTTCCTACTCCCAGCTGTGCTTGCGTACTGAACATTCAACAACTTACAAGCCTGCCATTCATTGTCAAAGACAACGGATAACTGCTTGCAACTCGCAATATAGTCCAGAAACTCAAGTTCACACACTCGTATAGACTGTACCGTGACAAAACATGAACAGCTCAAAACGTCACTGACAACTTCAGTGGCACTGCTTTGTTAGCAGAAAGAGAAAGACATGCCTCTGCCTCATTGTGCTCGACCCTCATGCTTTAGCGCCCCCTGTGGATTGCAGCCAACACATGTATTCTAGTGAGCACAATCTGTGTGTGCTCTTTGTCACGGCGGGTGGAGTGGTCTCAAGGCCGCAGCTTCGATATGCAAGAGTTTGTCAGCTGTCACCTCGTAAGAAGTGACATTCTGCATGATGCCATCTAGTAAGAAAAAAGATGCTCCTCATGCACCACCATGCCCACAAGTGATGCTGGCTTACACTCACAGGTTTGCACGTGCAGAAGTAACCAAGAAAGTGCACGTAGAACAACCAGCGTTATAGCTTACCTACACTCGGCGACAACTTTTCTTGACAGCACTGCGGAAGCTACAGAACCGAAGCGCATGCCTGCTACCACACCAAAACATAGTGTTTTAGTTTACTGATAATTTTTCATTTGCCTTGCTGAAATAAATGCTGCTTTATTTATTATGAGACTAAAAACAGTTGCGGGAAGTCATAGTTTGTAAAATACAGTGGTTGTTCACTTTGTAAGAATTCCTTCCGTTTCTTTCCATTCCTTGGGCAGCACCACGTTTCAGCGCACCCGTTTTCCAAAGTAAACATGGCGTCCATGACGTAGTGGGTCAGTGTGCGGCCTCAGACGCGCTTTTTAGTTCTCCAAGAAAAATGTACTCTTAACACTGAACATTGAAATGTTTCTCCCATTCACATTTTCGTCTACATAATTTTCTGAACACATTCACGATGCAAGCGAGCAAAACCGAAATCAGCCGCAAGCTGCCGCACTACTTGCAGAGTAACACGAATGTGCGGAAGCCCTTCTCCGTAGCCTTCGCTCCAATGTCATGATGAGCTGTCGCCGAGTATAGTAAGAACATCACATTTGAAATGCAGAGGTTGAGGGTTTGGTCTCCACCATTGTCTAGTTGTTTTATTATCCGCTTAATCTAATAGTTACTGCCAGGGCCATAACTAGGGGGGAGTTGAGGGGGTTCTGACACCCCCCCCCCCCCCAAAATTTTTTCATGCTTTAACTTTTCGGGTGATGCTAAAGTATTTACATGCCTTCACATCGACCACCAGTCGCCAAAGTTGGCCGTTCTACACAAAACACCCTCCGAAAAAAATTCCTGGGTACGGCTCTGGTTACTGCACTTATGCTTTTCTTATTTGTTGGCCCATTTCCTTTCGGTCTTTAATTTCTTGGAACTACTCACTATTTCTAACGGTGTTACTTTTCTTCTCCAGAGTTTTTTTATGTTATTTTTGCCGGTAACATACCATGAGTTTTTAAAGGGCAATCTTACACTGTCGTGGGATGAATGTATGCAGAAGGGTATCTTGAATGGTCAGTTGGTACATGTGATGAAAAAGAGTGCGAAAATGGGAGACGGGGGGGCTTGTTTTATCTGCTTCTTACCCTACGTCCTGTTTTCACTGTTTTTCACCACAGTAACAATGTATGCAAATTATAGCTTGTTGCTAAGCTGTAATTGTTGCTTCAGTATGAAGCGTATTTATTAGCTTAAAGTGCCAATAAGAAAGGTGGTTTCAAGTGCTAAACTGTATTGCAGAAATTCACTGATCTTCTGTTAACTGCTTTGATGTTGCTGTGTGCTTAGAGGTATCCAGGTGGACAAGGACAGTAAAGGTGTATGTTTTTAAATCCGAAGCTTAGTTTCAGCAATTTGCAGGGACCATACCAGACTGCTAGTTAACTGCAAAGGTGCCAATGGATGTCTATGCTTTTCTTTTTTATCAGAGGTCATAATTAGTACCTTCATGACAAACCAGCCATAAATAATTGCTACTTCATGTATTGTTGGGTTCATTGTATAAGTGAAAACAAGTTTCTGTCGGTGGGCTGAGCGATTGGGAACTCCTAGGTATGAGTAAACAAGTGAGTTGTACTAACTTTTATCCCACATTGTTGCACTCTTTGCAGGATGAAATGCGGCTGTACTATGTGTGCACAAACACAAACTGCACCCACCGGTGGACTGAGTGAAACAACCTGACGAGCTTGGCCATCTTTCAGACGATGTGTTATATTTATATGGTCAATACGAGAGTTGTGAAATAAAATGTTTTACCACCCTGCCACCCCCCCTCAACTTTAGACATGTTGGAAGGCCTGAAATACGTGCAAGGCCTAAAATGCTGCTGTCACCTGAAATTCCTTTATTATTATTTCGTGCCCACAGGGTTCCTTATTTGTAGAATGAGTCCATTCAATGTGACTTCTATAATTCTATAATTGGAGTTTCACGTTCGAGAACCACAATATGACTATGAGGAACGCCGTAGTGGAGAGTTCTTTGGTGGGGTTCTTTAATGCGCACCTAAATCTAAGAACACGGGCCTCAAGCACCGATTCATTGTCTAGAAGCAGCCATGAAGTGTCACGCTGCTTATCAATGAAGTTGTAAATACTGGACAAGTGGTATTTTCTAGGCTTGTGCGAATAGTGAATTTTAGGTTCGAAGCGAATAGTGATTTTGGTCGAATAATTTCGAATCAATTCGAATAGTATATATCGCATATTATAAATGAAAATTGGCATATTTGTAATGAACCAACTAGCCTGCACAGTGTTTTTTTTTAATTGAAACAAGGCCTGTCCAAATGCCATTCTTTTTGGTTCAAAGGAAGTGGAAATAACTTTGAATAGTAGCAGGATTTGACTTTCAGAAGAATGCAAGTAATAACCTGTAAAATATGTTACATTTTAAAACTTACTATACTTAGAGCATATCAGACAGTTAACAAGCTTTTTAAACTTAAAAAATGATGAATCGATGTGAGGGTATATGTTCATTTAACCTTGCAGTGGGGCTTCACAGGCACTGCCAATTTCCCCTGGATAGATGTTTTCACGGCTTAGCACTCCTTCACTGCAGTGAAACCACCTTTACAGTGGGTTACATGCGGTCTAATATACACCTGGAGAGGTGCTTTCACGGCTTGGCACCCCTCTGATGCGGTGAAACCACCTTTACAGGGGGTTACATGCGGACTAATATACATTTATTCGTTCATTTCGAATACTTCGAAATTTTCAACAATTTAAATTCGAATCGAAGCGAATTCGAATACAGTAATATTCGTTCGAAGTATTCGAGGCACTCGAATATTCGCACAAGCCTAGTATTTTCATTGAAACATAAAACTGCCTCTGACCTTGTTGCAATCGGTTCACGTTTATCAAGCACAAAAAACAAAACGAAAAAAAACATGAGGACGAAGCAAAGTACGTACAGGACAAGAGCGCTTGTCCTGTATGTACCTCTGCTTCGTCTACATGTTTTTTGCACTTCATAAGCATAAAATTTCCATCTAGACCATAGTAAGCCACCCCTTGGAGCACGCTACTGCATTCAAATGCCAAAGGTAATATGGCCGCCTGCCACACTGTACATTTATTGTCACAATAGGGTCCTATCGGAACTGTATTTTTCGATTGAGATTGGCCCCTCTGTGGAAACTGCAGAACGGAGTAAAGTGTCGAAAATTTTCATCCCGACGTGGCTCGATGGCGATCGAAAATGCACCGTGTGACAACCATGGAAATTTCACATAATACGTAAACCCTTCAGGCGCGAATTATGATGCACTGCCGACGAATGTGTCAAATTCATGTAACACAATTCCAAGTCTAAAAAGACAGGGCATGCAAACACGGACTAAAAAAGGAAGTCGACACCACAAACGCCTTTTGTGGTGTCGACGCCGTTTGTGGTGTCTACTTCCTTTTGTGTCCGTGTTTGCATGCCCTGTCTTTTTAGAATGAATACATTCCAACTAGCTCAGCTCTGTGTTATTCTAAACAATTCCAAGGCACTCAATATTACATTCCAAGAAAGAAAATGAAGTAATCTGTTGTTTTGTGTGATTTTCAGCAATTAATTGTAATTTGTATGTAATTAAATACTTCATCATTCTGCGATCAGTCATGTTTCAATTTGACGTAAAAAGAATGAACTCATAGGCTCCTAATGTGTGCGCAATTAGTTATTCATTGCATTAATTTTGAGACAAGAAAAGTAATACTTTTATGCTGGTTCTGGAACGCGGCACGTCGAACGACCCATCGAACACCGTAGTGCCTTCACCACAGTGATGGGCTACGGTCATACGCAGCGGGCTGAGGTTAACTCAAGTCATACTGACCACGCAGAAGGTTCAATTCACCTAACGAACAATGTATTTTGTTCTCTTTTGGCCACAAGTTGACACAGCTAGAATAAACAAATTATGTACACAAACGTAGCCACCGCCGCTGAAGGGGATAAAGAGCAAGAGATAAATACAGTAAAAGCTCATTCGTTCAAACCCCAAGAATACTATAAAATTGTTCAAATTAAGCGGCGTTCGAATTAGCGGGCAGGCACTAGAATGAATAGACATGGCGTCACACACTGCAGGGAGAACCCAGAGAAGCCACCTCTAGACTCGTTCCCGCAAATTAGGCAATACTACACGTCTGTGGCAGTAATTTCGTAAATTAAGTTCATGCTCTAACAGCGAACAGAATTTATCGATCAGTCAGTGATACGCCAGAAACAAGCAGCGACTTGCATTCACGTGAGCAGTGAACCTTAATGCCTAAATATACGAAGCTATTCGTACTCCAATACGCATTCATTTACATGGCAGAGTCAACGCAATCAAAATTGAAAGTCTTTCTTTATTAGTTTATTTCGAACAAAATTGAAATTGTCCAAGGGGACACAGCTAAAGGCAAACATTGCCTGACTGGGCCGTGCCACCCATACAGCAGTAGCAGCAGACAGATGACATTAACAACCATAAAAGCATACATGGAAATCATTCACTACACTTGTTTTACACAGATGAAAGTAATGAGTAATTTGGGTGATCATTCTGGGCCGATTTCTGCAAGGAGGGACGAAAGCCAGGGGGCTCCCAGTTTGAATTAACCGTAGATACTGATGCGTTAGAATTATCGGGAGTTTTTGCCGATAGAAATACATAGGGCTGTGCCGGGACCAGTGTAGCCCCCCCTAACGAGGGTGTCAGTTTGAATTAACGAACTTTTGCTGTATTAAAATCATGCTGCAAACCTGTGCTCATGTAAAAATATCTAGCCACAACTTTGAACGAGGTGTGCGCATGTATATAGCTCTTATGTCTTGCATAGGGGAGCGCGGAATCAAGAAGGGAGAACTCGCGACAGAAAAGGTGCTCACTTGCAACTGAGTTTATTTGAAAAAACTTCACACCAAGAAAGCTTATGCGCAAGCGCAATTCACACAGACGCTATCACAAAAATCTTATCAAATCACTGGGAAAGCCGCTAATAACCTAAACAGATATTGAGGGGGGGGGGGGGGGGGGCATTTAATCAGTTTAAACATTCAACTGCTGTGAAGGAAGTTGGTTTCTTTCATCATCAAATGCACCGAAGGCGCACTGATGCACTGATCTGCAGCCTCTAGAATCTCTTTCACGCCTACCCATTGCTTGACTCACGACTCCGCTTCCTCGAAAAGTTCTGTGTAGCCACATTTCCTGCAATGTGCAGGAAGGTGCGCCCCATCATCCTGAGCCTTCAATGAAGTCAAGTGCTCCCTTAGACTATCATTAAGACGTTGGCCCATTTGGCCAATGTAAGCTTTACCGCAACTGAGTGGGATCTTATAGACCACTTCCGTAGCACAGGGAACAAATGGCTTCTTATGCTTCTTTTCGCACACTGCATTCTTGATCTGTTCACCAGCAAGAGCACACAAACGGGAAAGCTTAAAGGGTGCTGTGAAGACGAGGTTTACACGTACCGTTCCTTAATCCTATCCTCTTAAGGTTGTGTGAGATGGAGTGAACGTAGGGCATGACAACATACTTATTAGGCCTCTGTCATGGTGAAACACAGGGTGAAGCACCAAGCTGCTTAAGAAGGGAGGATGCCACGCCAACAAGCAAGGTGGAAGGGAAACCCAAAACTAAAAGGCGTGAAATCTGGTGGTCGAAGCAATGGCTGATCTTATGAGTGCATGACTTGGTCAGAGCCGAATTCAGGCATGAGGAAGCAATGCCTGTTTTCACCAGTTTGGTGGTATATATGACACGAGTCAAAGGGTAAAATGGCTTTGACTGTGGTTTATACTCCCAGCAAATGGAGTCATCACAATTGAAAAACGGCTAAATCTATAAATGGAGTGTGTCATTGTCAGGAAGATAGAAGTCATGAATGATAATGAGGACGCACACTGTTTGAGACAGCTCAAGATACTGCCAGCTACTTCTGCACTGATGGGGACCGAGATAAAAATAAAATCGTCGACATATCTGCATACCACAGCGCACAATGAAATCATCAACATATCTGCATCACAGCCCACATGTTTGAACTTAGCACATCTACGTTCCACGTACCCCAGGGATTAATCGTATTCTCCTAAGTGGAGATTTCAATGCTCCACATACAAATTGGGGATACAAGTACAACTCCCGAAGAGGATGCCAAGTAAAAAGCATCACGACTGATGCCACGTTAACAGTTTGAAAAATTGAACTGTGCTAGAGACGAGACACCAGAAACAGAAGTGGACAGGACGATCGCAGACTAACAACTGGTTTATTGAAATCACATACACTACCCCTTATGAAACAATGCGCGTGCGCAGTGACAGTCATGACCACGTGACAGAATTACACCACCCCCCAAAACTCCTATCTACAAAAGGAAATCACGCTCTTTCCTGGAAAGATGCACAGATGTGTCGCTGACGCGCTTATCAGGCCCGTGTCTTGCTATCCAAGAGGCAACCAAGATTTCCCTTGCCCTTTGGCTCTTAGCTCGCCCTAGCACCTTGGTGCTACAAAGATGGGCTTGCATTCCTGCGCGCATGCGCCACAATGCACTGGTAGGTGTTTCCCACTTCCGTCTCCTAATGAATTATCATGCTCCATCAAACGCTTAGTTAATGCACCTTCCGGTCTGCGCAACATTCCACAGGTCAGGGGGAATTCGTAGACCACTTCAGTTGTACAGGGTACATACGCACGTCTGTGCTTAACATCACATCTTTCATTGTTAACTTTGCTTGCGTTAGACATGGCACACAAACGCGACAACTTGCAAGGCGCTGAAAAAAATCATATCAACGCCGAATCTTCCCGCCACCCTTTTAATGCCATGCGACACCTTGTGTATGTACGGCATCACTTCAAACTTCCTGCCTTTCACTCTTCTCTGATTTTCGTCAGCGGTCGTGGTACGGTGGCAAACGTCCTTCAATAGTGATTCTGCTACAGCCTGAAGTAGCGTCTGCGGGAAACCTGCATTTCGGAGACGAACTCACTTGGCAAGAGAAACATCTTTGGCGTTATGGTGACATGACTTGGTCAAATGACCTTAAGCATGACACCGCTATGCCCCTCTTCACAAGCTTCGAGTGAGAGGAATCAAAAGGTAAAAGGGCCTTGTTCGTGCGTGGCGAATACGACAGCACAAGTGTTTGCTATCTTTGAAACACAACTTTAAATCTAAAAACTGCAGAGATGCATTCGTCAGGCAATTCAAAAGTAAAATTCAGCTTGGTTGCTGTGGATTTAAAAGAATAGAAGAATACGCTTAACTATCTTCTAAGTCATGGTTAGGGTCAGTTTTTACAAGTACTAAAAAGTCATCCACGTATCTACAGACACGAACAACGTAATCATCGGTAAGCACCCGAGACAACGAACAATCTATATCGGACTAAATATATCTCAGCGAGCACCTGGCGCCACGCAGGACCCTATGCATATGCCTCGTTTTTGTACGCAATACCAAATTTTATGTGTATGTCAAGCTAGCAAAACGGCCGTCAGCACACCATATGGCATGTAAATATGTTGTACATGACATGCACGTCATGATTTTCATATTACCACCTGTCATTTAGGTTGGTCATCCAGAAATGACACATCGTACCAATTTTTGGATATATCAAATGAAGAAAACGGCCGCAGAAGCACTACGGCCATGGCGTGTAAATCATACTTTTCATGACAAGTTAGTCATGATTTTCATGATATGACCAGTCATTCATGTTCATCATACAGTCATGTTATGCCATACCAATTTTGGTATAAATCCCATTAACGATACGGTCAGGAGAGCCCAAAGCTGTCGTAGGCGGCTAGATAGATAGACCGATAGATAGACAGATACGTCAAAGTTGCCGAAGTTCGCTAAGAAATGCTTCGCATTTAATACCACTGACATCGGGGTGGCATAGGCCAAACGGGTTGTTGTGTAACATTAGAGCCTGGGAACACTTTAAATCGTTAGAAAAGGGAACAGGCTCTAATTTGGCCCTCCCTTCATTGTAAACAGTGCAAACGTAAGCTCAATGAAATCAGGGATTTTAGGCAGAAGCCCTGACAAAATGGCATGTGAAATACTGGAGGCCTTTCACATTGCAAAGAATGGCGATGGCATGTTGCAGTGATAGCTCTGTGGCGTTGTGCAGGAAGGAACAAGATTTCCTTCAATCTTTTATATAATCTAGAAAAGCAAATAATAATAATGCGAAGATGACACACTGTGATTGCACGTCAGCTTTTTATTTCGCCCTTTTCGTTAGTTCGGTTGGTGTGGTGCGATATGACCGTGTGACAGCGTGAATGCATATATTTGAGTCTCGCTTTGGTGATTAAACAGTTGGTAGCCTAGCCGCTTTCCTGTCTCCTTCATCGTTTCCTGTGTTCGTTCATTTTTGACTGGATATATTTCCTTGGCGAATATATGATGCAGTAAAATGGCAACTTGGGCGAGTTGGTATCCATTCATATTTCAATGTAACAGCGCACAAACAAAACGAGCAGACTGACAGGAGGCAGACTGATTGGCATGTTTTCATAAATTCCTCTTGCATAGACAAAACAGCGGCGGCAATCCATGTCACATGTACCTGCATGGTGCGTATATGTACGTGTAATTTGCAATAACCCGTTCAGTTGCTAGTCAGCGCTTGTAGTGTGCGTCGTTTCTTCTCCTATCAGTCTGCTCATCTTGCTTGTGCGCTGTTACATTGAAATATGAATAATGTATGATGTGTTCAGGAGACTCCTTCCACTACATGACATTCACATACAGTTGAACCCCCCTTATAAGAGACATGCACTGGGGAGCAATTCTTGTCTTTTATATGAGGTGTCTCTTATAAACAGGGTACCGCGGTTGCATTTTCTTATCAACCCCTATTTTTATGCATGCACACTGGTGTCTCTTATACCCGATTGTCTGTTATATCAGCGTCTCTTATAAAGGGGTTCGACTGTAGTGTTTTTTCCCAATGCAGTTTCAACAAATATCGTGGCTTTGAGGTAGAACAAATGGTTGCCACACAGATGGCCTTGGTTCAATCCTTACTCGGACACGAAAATTTTTATTATTTATTTTATTTGCATCTTTCTCGATTTTTCGGTCATGGACAAGATGACGATTTTTCGCTCACAACCAACAACGCCGACGCCAGAATTTCTGCGAAACGAGGTCTTCAACGCTGTCGCGTTAATATCGATGTTTTAGACGTTCAAACCATTGACCTTTCACAGTGACATAAAAACGTAAGGACGCTTGAGCTTCGCCTTCAAGAGTATAATGCAACGGCGTAATCAGGCTCTGTGCACATCGCCTTCTCAATTGCTAGCCTAGCTAAGGTTCTCGGTGCATGCCTCAAGCATGCCGCAAGGAAACAAATGTCTGTGCTCTTACAATTGGCCATTTCAAGCTATCCTAGAATGCCTACTGCAAGTACAGTGTTGCAGTGCCCACTACACCATAGTTCTTCCTTTTACAAATCAGCAAAGGGCCCACTATGCGTCTGTGAGGCAACACGCGAACCTACGCAGCTGCTTTGTTATGCTTTTGCTGCTGATGATGATTAAATATGTCACAGCAATTTGTAATGGGTGGGCCTTTGAAACACCCACTCGTTGCGCAATTCCCGTGTTTTGATACCTTGTGTGATTTTATGTTCCTGCCAAGTATTATTACATGCTCCCACTAAATGAGACTCGCACAGTGTTTTTTTTTTTTCCGAAGCAGTTACAAGCAATGGCATGGCTTTGTGTATGAACACCTACTTACCACGCAGAAGGCCTGGACTCGAGCCTCACTCGAACCAAAGATTTTTATGACTTATTTTATTTGCATCTTCCTTGATTTTTCGGTCCTGAACATCGCTGCATTTTCGCTCACAACCAGCGATGCCGACACAGACACCAAATTCCTGCGAAACAAGCTCTTTAAAGCTATCCCATTAACATGTTACGTATTTGCCTTTAATGTTCCTTTAAGACATGAGATACCCAGTAGATGTATGCAATCTTAGCCACTCTTCCGACACCCCGAGAGGCGACTCTCGAAGTGCTGGTCCGTCTTCTGCTTAATGGTGTGCCTTATTTTTTCACATGTGGCTGTAATGACACCATCAGAGTTCTATGTCATCGAAGAAAGTTCCAAGTGTATCGCCGCCCTTTGATTAGTTTGACGACGGGCTGTTTTAGGCGATATAGTTTTCTGGTTGTCGTGGCGAGGGTTATCAGAATAAGAATAGCGATGTGGTGAGTCACCTTGCATTCATGGTGAAGAGGGGCAGTGCAAAGTGTCGAAGCACAGGCAAGGAAGAACTGAAGCAACTTTTTTTTTTTTTTGCAGCTTTTTAATTTGTCAATTTATGGCACACATGTTTGTGACTCCATGTTGGACCCACAGATTGTCTCATGTATACATATATGTCTCTGCTTTGTGACCAATAAACTTGGTACATCACTCCTGTTCGTCGAGGGTTATCAGAGACAAGCGTCTTTAAGTACATGTGTTCTGAATAAAAATGTCAGAAGTGCACTGTCCTGCTTTCGGTCTTTCTTTTGTGGTAGTCTTTTCATGCCTTTTTAAACATGAATTCCTGTGGTACAACAGCCTTCGTCTTTTACGTAAGACGGCTACATCTACATTGAGAATTAAAATAATTCTGCCAGCAATAGCAGCTATTATGAAATTATCAGGCAAGGTAGACAAACAAATTCCCAGTAATAAGTAAGCTTTATTTTTTTTTCCCCAATACAACTGTTCCTGGAAATAGTAAATTCATTACAGTAGGCAACAGAAGCATGGAAGGAATCCACAGGCGAGCAAGACTTTCTTCCAGCACACCTCCCTCAGTCGGAGACCTCAGCTAGGCTGAAGCCTCGCTTGAGGACCCTCTCCATGAACGAGGTTCCATCGAGAGCTACTCCGGGGCTGAGGACTCCACCTCTGAAAAAAAAAAAGCAAAATGAAGGAAGAATGCATAAGAAATGAAATACAAGTTGTTTCTTTACACAATACAGATAATTTTAGAAAAACGCTGACAAAGACACCTGTTGCCTAACGCCAAAAAGCTCTACAGCAAAGTGGTAGTACCACACAGTTGTTAAAGTTTATGGGGATGGCCACAAGAGGTACGCCGCCGCCGAGAAAAAGTAAAGTGTCTTGATGCCAGCATTGCCTCCCGGTGAAGGCACACTGGCATTGAGAAAAGGAAGACACGAAGTTCCCATTTCATGGCACGTGCTGCTAGTAGGTGCTCGGACTGGACAATTTAGTGGATGCTCCTAAGCATGACAGGCATGGCCACTATGAACTGCAGGCCAGAAGAATTGAGACTTGGCCGTCCCCAACACCGGCGCATAGCCAGGTAGGGTCCTGGCTACGTTCTCGGTGGGACTGCATCTGTGGGGAAGGCCGCGTTGTGTTGACTGTTCCGTTGCTCAAGGATGACAGCTGCCCAGACTGCGTGACGGTCTTCTGCAGCAAAGAGAGCTGGTGGGCACTGCCGGAGACCATGAACAAAGGCAATGTGGCTGCGTCCACTTTCCGGCAGTTTCCGCAGGAAAGCCACAAGTTTCGTAGACAAGGAAGCCATCATCGCAACACAGCAGGCCGACAAAGTCATTACTGCCAAGGAGAAGGGCACCGGCGACGCCAACATGGAGGAGTTAGCGGCCGATGTGTCGAAAGACAATGACGTGAAAAAGGCATGAGAGGCAGACCATAAAGATAAGGATGACAATGAGTAATCGGGTGAGAAGTACGAGGAGGCCACCAGTAACGACAGCAAGCATGATGATGATGCCACTGCCGACAGAGAGGGCTATGACAAGAAGAGGGACGACCCCTAGGAAGAGCAAAACAGGCAAGTGGTGTGTGAAGGATGTCCAATTTAACAGTAAGCCACACTACAAGAAAGATGACGAAATGAAAAAGTTGGATCCATTCCACTATGTGAAGATGGAAGACCAGCGAAGCTGTTTGTTTTGTTTAACTACCTACATTTAAATATTTTTGACAGCCATTTCCCTAGGAACATCATCAATGCATCTTGATACAGCATTGGCCACTGCCGTAAGTCACGTGACATATGCACATGAAGTGAAGATGTGCAATTTTGGGAGGTGCTCCTGTAGGTGTTGGGGGGGGGGGGGGGTACATGTAGCTATTCAGGGTGGTGAACTGGAGCACTGCTCTTTAAGTTGTAAAAAAAAACTGAGCACTCGCCAAAATCAGGAGCAAAAGAAAAAAACTATTTAATCGACATTTCAAAATCCATTGGGGTTTCTATTTCACGATAGGGTGAATGTACAAAAGGCCATCCTTATGTACTTGTTAGATTGCGCAAGCACCTTGTGTACGCTTCGGACACGTTGCCATGTGTCCGGTTTAGTGGATGAGTATACTGAATGTGTAACGATTCCAGTAGTAGGCGAGAAGATAATGATTTTTCTGTGGTGACATTTTGTACTGACGTCCAGTCAATTGTGTGGCCAGTGTCGACAGCATGTTCGGCCAATGCATTTGAGGCTACACATCCCTTAGAAATGTCATTTCGGTGCTGCCTAAGACGTTGATTAAAACTCCCAGATTCATCGAAGTATGAAGCTTCACAGTCTCTGCAGGCAATCTTGAGAACAACGCCAGGTAAACGCTCGCGATCCAATACATCTTTTGCGCGAGCAAGACGGCCCTTCAACTTGTTTGAGGATACATGCACAATTTGAACGTCGTAATTTTTGCAAATTCTCGCCAGCACTTTGCTTGCTCCAGGTGTGTACGGAATGGCCACCTGTTTTGCTCTTTCTTTTTCCGGGGCTTCTACATTACAGAGCTCGGCTGAATGGCGTACTTGTATCACAGGAGTGGACAGAGGTACCCATTGGCCTCGAGATAACTCCTTATTCTTTTCAATTATTTTCTCCGCGCTTCTTCCCCTCAGCACAAACGATAGGCCTGATTAAGATGCTGCCACGGAGCGTTTGTAGCCCATGGGATGCTTCGAGTCAAAGTTCAGGTATCTGCCTGTGTGTGTAGGCTTCCTGTACACAGAAGTGTTGAGGCTGGTAGGTGTGCATTCCACAAGATCATCTAGGAGCGCAATGCGGCCACTGTCCTCACTGTCCTCTTGCTCAACCATGAATTGGATGCTTGCTTGACCAGAGTTCAGGCAATCCAGAAAAGGCCCCACATCACACTGGTGTAACACAAAAAAATAGTCATCTACATACCACATACCATACGAAAAACTTCGGCGGGCACCCAAAGTTTGTGAAAGCCATGGGCTCTATCTTTTCGAAAGCTAGGTTGGCACAGGTCACAGAGATAGAGGCATGGCTGTCCCAAAAACTTGCTTTTAAATTTCCTGGTTGAAAATGAAGTAGGTGTTGCCTTAGCAAAATCTTTGAAGGTGGAAAAGGTCGTCCATTGCAAAAGGCGTTCTTGACAGCAAATTATCATCGACATAGACAAATTACCGACTTTACAACACTAACACTGCACAGCAAGAACCATCGGCACCGAAATGAACATTGACTTGATGTCAAACGACACCCTCACATGCTCATCATCAATGGAAATGCCTTTCAGGAGTTCGACAAAGTGTGTCGAGTCCTGCATGTGTGTGGGCGTTTTCCGAACCAGACGACTGAGGATGCCATGTAAGTATACTTGGAAAGCTTGCGAAGGGGCAAGCGTGTGAAATCAACGATACATCTAAGCGGCATATCTGCTTTGTGTACTTTGGGTAAACCGTACACAGCAGGAACTGAACCGTTATGGCACAGTAGCTGGTAGTACTACAACTCTTAAGCAACAAGTCGCGACACATGCCGCACACCGGCACTTACTCGGGGAAGTCCAAGGACACACACTCGCGGATCGTCACCAATGCAGTCTGGGTGCAGTTGGTCACGCACAGTGGGGATGATGGAAAGGTGTCCAGCAAAGCACACACAATCGCACATGCCTCACTGATACCCAAACAGATTCCCGACCAACTCTCATTCAAATCTTGCTGAGGCTCTTAGGAAGTGCTCGTCTGAGTTTAACCAACTCGCTGATGGGCATTTTCAGCTTCGTGGTACTGAGGATCCCAGAGTGAAATGCGTTTGTGCATAGAGTCGTTGGCCCAATCATCCTCAGTCATTTTGGCCCGTTGGTATTGATTGGACTTGCATTTCTGTTGGCGGTGGCGCTCTATAGTGGGGTCATGCTGCCTCCGAGAGATGGTGCGAGCACGCCGCGCAGGTGATGTGCAGTCAACCTCTCGGAAACATTTTTTCCAGATCCTAGCCAAAGACAGCTTTGCAGTAAAAGGATGATATGAGTGGCAAGTAGGAAGAAGACTGAGGCTTCTACAAAAGTAGGCCAGCCGACGCATGGACTGTCGGGCGTCTGCTGCACCCTCCCGTACACTGCACATTTGAGGTGGCTGGCCGACCTATGGTGGAATCATGCGAGTTGGCAGCTGCACCTCTCCAGCAACCTGCTGGGCATCTGAGCCCGCGTGTGGTTTAGGGGGCCGCATGTGCCTGGAAGGCATCAAGCCCGGATATTCACGTTAAAGAGACGGGGCATGCAAACACGGGCACAAAAGAAAAGTCAAGACACCACAAATGCTGTGTCTTGCCTTCTCTCTTGTGTCCACGTTTGCCTGCCCTGCCTCCTTAACATGAATACCTACCAACTAGCTCAGCTTCTGTCATTCTAAGCCCGGATATCTACTGACTGGTCTACTGCTTCTTGACACATTCTCGCTCGATGCACCAGCTCCCAAGGTTTTACTACCGGTGGGTGCGTCATCGTAGCAGGCTGCCGCAGGCCAGTGCCTTTGCCTACGCAGAGGGAGGGGCAGTATGGGGATGGCCGCAAGAGACGCTGCCGTGGAGAGAAGGAAGACGCTGATGTTCGCGTTTGGCATGTGGAGTGCGCTGGTGGTTGGTGCTTAGGCTGTGTAGTGTTGTTGTATTTTGTTAGATTAATCTTAGGTGGCGTCGCTTACACTAACCCACTAACAGAGGGCGCCACTAAGTGGTTACAGATGTGTATATGTATGGTATCAATAAACCGTGCCGGGCACTTAGTCGCCGGTTGAGCCGAACGTCACATCGTCCTTTCGTTACTCTCGACATGGTGTCAGAAGTGGGATCTGCATCATAGTAAAAATGCCTCTGGGCGAGAACACTAAGGAGCTACCTGCGGCGACCGGCGGGAAAGCCATGGTAGCCATGGTCACTGGGCCCAACTTGCAACCGCCACCCCATTTCGACTTCGAGAACCCAGCAACTTGGCAAAGGTGGCATCAGCAGTTCAACTACTACAGTTTTGCAACGGGTCTTCATGCGGCGAATGATGAAGTTTGCGTCAGAACGCTGCTCTACTGCATGGGAACCAGGTCACGAGACATTTTGTGTATGCTGCAAGTACAGGATGAAGACTATGCAAAGTACAGTGTCATCGTTGGCAAGCTCGACGGATACTTCATACATCCCGCCAACGAGCTGTATAAGAGCGCAAGGTTCCACTGTCGTGTTCAACAGCCAGGCGAGACAGCCGACGTGTTCTTCACAGCACGGGGAAATATGGTGAAACGCTGCAATTACTCTACACGGGACACCGAGGAGCGACTGGTCCGCGACCGTTTTATCGTTGGTCTTCGTAACACGAAGTTATCCGATAAGCTCTGCCGCAATCCAAAGCTGACGTTAGACGAAGCGCTCATTTGTGTCCGTCAAGCGGAAGACGCAGAGAAGGAAAGAGCAAATCTTTCAGCATTTTCGCCAGCGGTGACAACGCATTCGGAAGTGATTAACGCTGACGCGGCGAAAGTCATGCCAAACCGCCCACAGCAGCGAGAGACGCGAAACGCAGTTGCCCCATGGATGCATGTTTCTTCGCCTTGTGGATTTTGTGGCCGGTCCTTACATCCGCGCTCAGAATGTGCCGCACGCCGAGCAACTTGCAACAAATGTGGAAAGAAGGGCCATTTCGCAGTGGTCTGCCGGGCTAACAAGCAACTTTCCGTGGTGGAATTGGGTGCCGTCGGTTCGAACAGCGAAGTGCGGGCCAAGTTCGTGAATGTAAAAGTAGACGGAATTCCTCTACGCTTCAAAGTTGACAGCGGCGCCGAGTGGCATCAGACCAGCTGTTCTGTGGTTTGGGTGAGCTGAAAGAAGCGTACACTATACGCCTAAAACCAGATGCTGTCCCCTATTCGCTGCTGGTTCCGAGACGTGTGCCCATCCCTTTACATGGTGTTGTGAAGGCGGAGCTTGACAGGCTTGAAGCGGAGGGCGTGATCAGACGCGTGACAAAGCCTACACCGTGGTGTGCCGGTATGGTCATTGTACCAAAGGCATCCGGTTCATACCGCATCTGCATCGACCTCACCAAATTGAACCAGGTGGTGTTGCGTGAGCGCCATATCTTGCCCACTGTAGACCAAGTTTTGGGACTACTGGGTAATGCTCAGGTCTTCTCGAAGCTGGACGTGACATCAAGTTTTCACCAAGTAAAACTGGCAGAAGAGTCTGAAGAATTAACAACATTCATCATGCCGTTCGGACGTTATTGTTACCGTCGACTGCCATTCGGGATAATGTCCGCCCCCGGATACTTTCAGCACCAAATGAGTTACATTCTCGAGGGTCAAGACTGCATCGTAAACATGATCGACGACATATTAGTTTTTGGCCGCGACCGTGCAGAACATGACAGCCGGCTCCAATCAGTGCTGGCTCGACTGAGAAACGCCGGCCTGACCCTGAACAAGTCGAAATGTCAATTCGGCGTCACAAGCGTCAAGTTCCTCGGCGTAGTTATCTGCGGCAGCGGTATTTCACCGGACCCAGACAAGCTTGCTGCTGTCAAGAGCATGGAACCTCCTGTCGACGTCGGTGGCATCCACAGACTATTGGGCATGGTAAACCACGTGGGACGGTTCTTACCCCATCTGTCAGAGGTGACGGCACCTATTCAAGGATTGCTCAACAAAAGAAGTGACTGGGCATGGCGACCGGCCCAGCAGGTTGCCTTCCAAAGGTTGAAAGACATGATGTCGTCCAACATCTGCATGGCTAACTACCACTCGCTGTACCCGAGCATCGTATCCGCAGATTCTAGTTCGTTCGGCTTAGGTGCCGTTTTGCTACAAGACGAGCCGAGCGGAGAGCGTTGAGCCGTGGCCTACGCATCACGCTCCCTCACACCAACAGAGCAAAGGTACAGCCAGACGGAAAAGGAGGGCTTGGCAATTGCATGGGCTGTCAAGCCGTTTGACGAGTACGTCCGGGGCTTACACTTCACCATCGAGACCGATCACTTACCGCTCATGTCCTTGTTTGGTTCCATGGACGTCGATACTTTACCACCAAGGATCCAAAGGATTCGACTAAAACTCATGAGGTACCAGTACAGGGTATTATACGTTCCGGGGAAGCTGCTGGCAACGACTGATACTCTCTCAAGAGCCCCCGTCACATCAGCGTCCCCAGCGGAAGAAAACCAAGTGGAGTTGTACGTCAGTGAGGTTGTCAGCAACATCGAGGAAGGCACACCAGTTAGCCTTAAAGCGGTTCATCAGCACCAGTTAATGGATGGCGAGTGCGTTACCCTTGTGAAGTACTGCAGGCAAGGTTGGCCTCGAAAAAACAAAGCTCCATCAAACCTCTCAAAGTATTGGAAGTACCAAGGGGAGCTGACAGTGTGCAATGGACTGCTCCTTAAAGGAGGGCGTCTGATGATTCCGGAGGCTCTGCAGAGGGACGTGTTGGATTCACTTCACGAGGGTCATCAGGGTGTGAACCGATGGAAGGCACGTGCGCGTGATGCTGTTTGGTGGCCTCATATAGGCAAACATATTGTGTCTATGGTGGAATCGTGTTAACGTTGTGCAACTACCAGGGTCCAGCGTGCTGAGCCTCTGCTACCAACACATTCAATGGAGTACCCATGGCAACAAGTGGGCGCTGATTTGTTCCACATGGAGGGACAAAATTTTCTGCTGGTCGTGGACTACTATTCACGCTATCCAGAAGTTATCACCCTACGCAACACTTCCAGCCAGGCAGTGATATCAGCTATCAAGAGTGTCATGGCTCGATTCAGCTATCATGGAAGTGCTTCGAAGTGATAATGGGCCCCAGTTCTCGTCACACGAGTTTGCAAGTTTTGCCCAGAACTATGGGTTTAGTCACATCACTAGCAGTCCTGGTTACCCTCAATCGAATGGTGCGGCGGAACGGGCGGTTAAGACTGTAAAGGATCTTTTCATCAAGAGCAACGACCGGTTCCTGGCACTGCTGGCGTATCATGACACACCAGGTGTCACTGGGTGCAGCCCGTCCCAACTTCTCATGGGGCGACGGTTACGGACACGCATTCCCAGGGACCAGGGCAAGCTGTCACCGGACCTACCACGACCAGACGTTGTCTTCCAAAAGGACGCCACGGCCAAGAAAAGGCAAACTCCGCACTTCAACCGTCGGCATGGGGCGAGAGAGCTCCGGGACCTCTCTTCAGGAGACGAAGCGTGGGTAACTGATGCCAAGTGTCGGGCCCAAGTTCTTAGCCGGGCCCAGCGTCCGCGATCATACATCGTCGAAACTCTCAGCGGAGTAATACAATGAAACCGACGGCATCTCGTGCCTTTTTCCTCTGATCGCAAGGAGTCAATGCTAGTCTCCCTTCCGAGCCCGGGGCCAAGCCAGGAGCACAGAGTCAGCCAGGAGGAACAATCACCTGGCCAGCATGATACGAGTATCAGGGCAGACCCTGACAACATACCCCACAAGGTTACCAGGTCCGGGAGGCGTGTGGTCGCATAGGTCGGCGAACTCACTCATGAGTCGACTCACTCAGACTCAGATCAAGCCGTGAGTCTGAGTGAGTCCGGGTGAGTAAAATTTTGGCGAGTTTGAGTCCAAGTGAGTCCGGTTGAAGAAAATTTTCGTGAGTGCGAGTTCGAATGAGTCCGGCTCAGGAAAATTTTGGCGAGTCTGAGTCCGAGTGAGTCCAAAGCGCAAGATGTATTTCTTGAGTGAGTCTGAGTAAGTTCCACTTTTGTTTGCCGACCTATGGTCCTATCTACTCACCTTCAGCATTAGTATCAGCCTTACCTGCATTCACGTTTATAGTCAAATATACTCACACGTATTCCAAAGCAGTACCGTTAAAACATCATTCAATATTTTGTTGATCAGAGGCGTAAATTACGTAGGGGGGGATGCCTTTACCTCCCCCGCCAACAATTCCAGGGAAGTTCTTTGATAAATATACCTTATGTTGTCATTTTTTTCAAGAAAAATGTTCTTACTGGTTTCCAACCACTCATAACTCGCATTCGAAGGTTCTATATCAAAAGACGCGAAGAAGAGCACCGATTACATGAGGTATCGGTGTTCAAAAAGCAATGACACCATGGTCGCAAAATCTAATTCTAGGTTAACGGACTCATGAATCGACTCACTCGGACTCACTCAGACTCAGATCGAGCCGAGAGTCTGAGTCTGAGTGAGTACGCGTGAGTAATATTTTGGCGAGTTTGAGTCCGAGTGAGTCCGGTTGAAACAAATTTTGGTGAGTGTGAGTCCGAGTGAGTCTGGCTCAGGAGAATTTTGGTGAGTCCGAGTGAGCTCTAAGCGCAAAATACATTTCATGAGCGAGTCTGAGTGAGCTCCACAATTTTTGCCGACCTATGGGTCCCACCCAAAAGACTGAATTTGCAGAACTTTAGAAATTGACTGAATTTGTAGATCTCGGAAAGGGAGATGTAGTGTTGTTGTATTTTGTTAGATTAATCCTAGGTGGCGTCACTTACACTAACCCACTAACAGAGGGCGCCACTAAGTGGTTACAGATGTGTATGTGTGGTATCAATAAACCGTGCAGGGCACTTAGTCGCCGGCCCAGCCAAACGTCGCATAGTCCTTTCGTTACTCTTGACAGGCTGGACGCTCCTAGGCAAGGCAGGAGTGGCCCCTGGACTGCAGGCCGCGACAACAGAGACATGGCCGCTTTCGTCAAGTTCATCATCATCATCAGCCTAACTACGCCCACTGCAGGGCAAAGACCTCTCGCACGTTCCGCCAATCAACCCGGTCCTGTGTTTTCTGCTGCCATGTTATACGTGCAAACTTCTTAGTCTCATCTGCCCACCTAACTTTCCATCTCCGCCTTGCGCATTTGCCTTCTCTTGAAATCCAGTCAGTTACCCTTAATGCATTGGCTTCCGTGCTCTCCGCGGCCGTTCCCGCCTGGTATTCCGCCGGAAAGTTTTCGCGCCCACCGGCGGCATGGGTCGGTGCACCTAAACCGCAATAAAATCCGCAACAAACGTCATAGAATAACAAACTTTGTTTTATTCGCTTAACAATGCTTGACTGCATCAGGTGCTTCAGTATGATTTTCGTGTGTGAAAAAGTTTAAAGCACACGGGCATGTGAAAAGCACATTTTTCACACTCCCATCGGCTCTCGGACTTTTTGCCCTGTGCCTTACAAACTAAGCAAAGTCTTGATGGATTCTGCTTGACTTTGTTTGCCAGGATGTGACGAGGAAAATGAGCCCATTCGGCGGCTTGTAGGTGCACTGGTGAGGCCGTGACAGGCGGGTTTCTTCGATCATGGTAGAGGGACAGAGTGGCCTCTTCGAAAATGGCCTCAGTGAGATTGACCTTCCAATCAGTGTAGTGGAGCCGCTTGCCGGTTGCTTTTACAAATAAAGTATAGCTGTTATAAACAGTGGGTGCTTGACAATTTTTTCAACACTGTCATCTTCTTCCCATCGCCAGTTTTCAATCCTGCGCTTCTTTGGAAATGTCTGCGAAGCATCCATGGAGGCGTCCGCTGAACACACATTCTCTTCTTCATCACTACCACTTTCATCAGTTTGGCAGTCCCCATTGTCTAACAAAACATAGTCATCATCACAAACGTCACTTTCTGGGTCACTGTCGAACACAAGATTCAGAATTTCTTCATCCGTCAAACCACGTTTCTTCAGCGACGCCATGTTTCGAAAAAGCCGGGATAGTGCACCCTTCGCCGCTAAAGAAAAAAAAGAAACACACCTACAAACAGCTAAAAAACAAGGACAACTATGTCCATCTAGCGGATAATATACCAAGCAAAAGGCAAGCACAAAATACTGTGCTGCCATCTATGAAACAATGTCAAAAATAAACATTTTCTAGGCGGCCGGTGATTCGCCGGTCAAAGCGTTTTTGGCCTCGCCAACCCAGCCGGCGGATTGCCGGCCGCGGAAGCCAACCAGCGGTTATGCCGCCTATGCGCTACGGGCCCGGCCCATGTCCATTTCTTCTTCTTGATTTCAACTCTGATATCCTTAACAACCGTTTGTTCCCTGACCCAATCTGCTCTCTTCCTGTCTCTTAAGGTTACACCTATCATTTTCCTTTCCATTGCTCGCTGCGTCGTCCTCAATTTAAGTTGAACTCTCTTTGTAAGCCTCCAGGTTTCTGCTCCGTAGGTAAGTACCGGTAAGCATAGAGTTTCCTAAAATTAACTAGAGCGGACTCTGGCACTGCGAGCGTTCAGCCACCATGGGAATGATGGGTAGTACACAAGTTTGCCTAGTCTTCGTGCTTACGGCTTCGAACGCACTTGTGGCTTTGTTTATTGCTGTGTTTTGGTTTAATTTCGGATAAAATAATGGACCGTTGTGAACTCTGTGAGCCGATTTGAATTCGTGAGCCTAAAAAGGTCAAGGTGGTGAAGCGTAACTGCTAAACCTTTGCTGAACTTCGTATTGTGGCAAAGCGGATTCAGGCCACACGGAGCCAAAAGAACGAAGACTAGGCAAGACTAGGCAAATTTGTGTACTACCCATCATTCCCATGCTGGCTGAAGTGCCATGCGTTGCAGCTCCCATCGACACTAGTGCCAGAGTTCCCTCTAGTGTATTTATAGGAAACTCTATGCCGGTATGATGCAGCTGTTATATACCATCCTCTTGAGGGATAGTGGTAGACTACCATTCATAATTTGAGAATGCTTGCTGAACGTGCTCCACCCCATCCTTATTCTTCTAGTTATTTCACTCTCATTGTTCGGCTCCGTGGTTACTACCTGTTTTAAGTAGAAGTATTCCTTAACAACTTCCAGTGTCTGGCCACCTATCGCAAAGCACTGTTCTCTCTTGAGACTGTTGCTCATTACTTTACTCCCACAAGTTACATCAAAACAAATATTAGTTCAAATTTTCCTATTTCAAGGGCACATAAACAAAGATCTTTATAAGGCAATATGCAGGCACTCACGACTCCCATTTAAAAAAAAAACTATTACGTGTAACTTGAGACACTCACGTAACTTCAGTGCTCAAACCGGGCAATATTGAAACCGATGGCATCTGTAGCACTGAAAATATGGCTGCTCTTTAGTATCTCAGCTACCTCGTAGCTGTGGTACATTCCTAACTGTCGTATCTATTAGAATAGTTTTATGCTAATCAATTATATTACACACAGAAAGCGAAGTTCATGATATTCCATGCCAATAATCAAATATACAAGACAGAGATAATAAATTTTATGAAGAACAGCACGCCAGCAAAGTGGGAAATGTTATACTGTTATCGTGCTCTAATGCTGCTGTGGACTGTACAGCCACTGTGAGCTTATTACATGCCACTGATTACATTGCTTTTAAATTGCACGGAAAGACGGTCATGAAAGAAAAGCGATAAACACTGATTTCATATGATAACCTTCGAAGTGCCTACCACATGTACCCAGCAAGGAGACCATGTGGCGGCAGTCACTGAAAGCAATGCCTGCAAAGTCGCAAGCTGGCGAAGCGATGCGAGTGAGCATGAGTCCATTGTGGCGCCATAGCACGCAGCAGAAGTTTGGAGAGCTAAAAAAACTGTCGACATAGGGAGCGGTGGCATTAGAGGAGCTGGAAGTTTAGACAGGAGGTACTGTGATGGTACTGTGAGTTACTGGTACTGTGATGTACCAGTAACAAAGAAACATAAATTGGTCATGCCCTTAAGCATTTTTTTTCTCGTCTTAGACAGAAGCATACTTGCGAGAGCATCTTTAGGTAAAGCTCGACCTTAGCAGAGTAACGTTGCACTCACTTGACAACCATCTTCTGCTGCTCCTTCAGTACCACCACTGCCACTTGCACCATGCAGACTGCTGTCGTCACATATGCCGGGTCTGCATGCAATCGGCAGTGTGATCATTGTGGCCAACAGATCATATGCCTACGAGCTATCTATTGCATGTCGTAAACATTATCAGAACGTCTGTTGTAGTGGTACATTACCTCAAACTACATAATTCTTAGATATTGATCTGAGGCAGGTAACAAAAGTCGTTCTCAAGATTCCGTGTATTCTGTGCAAAGGCACTAGCATAACTTTTCTATTCTGGTTATCTTGAAATACCACCTATTTTACAAATTCTTTATGACTTTTAGAGCTTTGATTTAAAGGTTACCTGTATATTAAACTCAGCACTATCCTCAGATTTTTCACATGTATAACCTTGTGAATGCAGTGGTTCTAACTTGTAAATTGCAATATGCGCCATTATACATTCGAGAACTTAACGAAATTGTGGTAATAGCTAATCATCTGTACTGATTTACTGTGCAAGAAATATCAAATCACTCAAGCAAATCAGTAAAAGGGCTATAATTAGGTCACTTTCAGAGAGAATTTTTAGAACTTGCTAGTACTAAAAGAATGTTTCTTCATTGACGATATAAGTGGGAGTTCCTAGGCAAAATGCTGAATTCGGTTTCTATAATTCTAGATTTCTGGAAAGCGTATTACTTTTCCTTGTGTTTATTTATTATTATTATTTTTTTTTATGTTACGGGCCCTTCTACCATGTATGCACAATTATAGCAGGCTCATTCTCTGCTTACAATGGGGCTTGTAAGCGCACGGGCATCAAACATGCCAAGTACACTGCTGGTTGTATATCCTGGCCAGTGGCCTCCAAATTCCCAACTTCACCTGGTCCACTCCTCTCCTGTCCTCCATATTGAATTTACCTTCATGATGCACCATTTCCATTGATCTAATAGACCACTGTATGTCCGGTGAGTTTCGCTTAATTTAAACTGCTACTGTTAGCACTACCTATAATGCTAGACCAAAGTAATAGCTTGAAGTTTTAGTTATGGCCGCCACCAACCTGGTCCGGTGAGCCGAATGGTGACAGAACGATCAATTGGTCCCGCATGACGGTCACTGTTCTCGGCCAGCTTTTCTCTCCAACCACGGCCACGCATGGTCATTATGAATGAGCAACCCAGGGCCTGGAATCAGAGTTCACTCTCTTCAGTAATCACCAGGACAAAGAACACTCTGGTAATGTCATGAAAGGCTGATGAAAAGGAAAAGTCTGCTGGATATGTCGTAGTTTCCATATCCACCTCGTCAGTGTTAGAAACTTTGTGTACCATCACTCTGATTTATGCACATGGCATCATTTGGTTGTGAACCCGCTGTTTCGGGAGGACCCGTGGCCTCGTTAAATTGTTTATGTCAGTCGCTCTTCTCGCTGGTCTCCATCATCATGCATGTGATTGATGCAGATAAAGCAATTAGTCTTACATATATATTGTTTCATTACATTCTGTTTTGTCAGGAAATGTAATTAAGGTTCGAATGTACTGCAGGGACACCACACAAAAACGATATTCTTCAATATAAGGCGAAGGGTATATATTTCCTGCAAAATGCAACATAACATTAGGTGAGCTTTCCCTGTTGTGTCTCCTGCCATTACACTGCGTTTGAGAAATTGTATGCAGATGTCACAAGAGAAGAAAAAAGAACAAAGCAACAATGGTACCAACCTGCTCCCTAGTAGGCCCACCATGCCGCACCATGCCAGCGGAGAAGAAGCCCGGGAACTGCAAATATGGTGGTTTATTTATTCACTCATTTCCTGGTGTACGCATTGATATTTCAACCAACAACTGATCGATCGATCGAGTGATTGATTGCCGATATCTCAGATTTTTAAAAAAGCAAGCAGATCAGACTCGTTCTGGGAATCTATTTCGTGCGAATCAGTCAGAGAGTAGCAGCCCATGCCAGATTTTTTGCATTGAGCCACGCGTTACACGGTGTATCGACGTGTCTGTGCAAAATGACTAGTTGAGCACATATCGCCAGCTTGTTAGGCACGCAGAGTACACTGGCGTGTAAAGGGTAGCTCATGGTTTGATGCACAGTGTTAGAATAGTTTAGGTGGAGCGACGGCACATTGCAATGAGGAGAAATCGGGGACGTATTTTCCTTTCTTGCTGAAAGGAAGCGTGCACGTGATGGTGGCCACCTGGCTATGCCCAGCGCAAACCTGACGCTTCTAACATTCGGTGTTTTAGCGTGTTTAGCGATATCGCAAGATCCTGTGAGGATTGTGTGGTTTTGTAATGTCATACACGTAAGTTAAATATAAACACTTAGTAGTGTTTTGTGCATGACGGTTCGGCATGCGGCGCCATGCGGTTCGGCATGCGGTTCGGCATGCGGCACAACCTTCGGCCTCGGCAACACCATGGCTTAGGCGATCGTGCCCGCATTTTGCCTACAAAAGTAAATCTGCAGTTGCATGACCCGTGCTGAATTCACCCTTCATTTGCCTTTGAAAGGTCAATTGATCTATTTGCGGTCAGCATCATATAAAG
>JALIZH010001451.1:0-18445 GCA_030522465.1 Rhipicephalus appendiculatus
TTGAGGCATGTTTCAAGTTCGTTCTTCACCATCTCTTGACCCCAACTGCACGCAGACGTTCGCAAAAGAGATGAACAAAAGCATGAACTATTTATATGGAGGAAAAGCTGACACTGGCAAATTTGTGTACTTCATACTTGATCTTGGCGCACGTTTCAGCATTCACTTGAACAGCGGTGGGTGTTGTATATGAAAGAAGATGAGGATGAGCGCGTGGGGACATGGAATAAAGAAGATGATGTTCAGTCATCGGATGCATCGTTCCTGTGTGTTCTAAATACAGCATATTGGCGACGAGGTTTCAACCCATGCAAGAACAAGGTTCCTGGTGATTTCTGCTGCATCATCAAAATGAGCATTCCGGGATTACAACCATCACCGCCTTTCCTGCCTTCGCCTGGTCATCCGGCTGTCCCATGGGACCAGTGGAAGCAGGCCTTTCAGACGTACATGGTGGCTTCCGGAGCATCCAGATCTTCCAGCGGAACGCCGAAAAGCGATCCTGCTCACATGTCTTGGCATTGAGGGACAGCGGATTTTCTCTACACTGAAGCCAGCGGACTTGCAGTCTGGCTCTGATACCGCTACTGTTGCCAGCCCTTCGAGTACAAGTGACACCGAGTCGACACACGACGCGTATGACTCTGCAATTGGCTTGCTTTTGGATCATTTCAAGCGGTCAGTCAACGTCATCGTGGCTCGACAGCGGTTCAGTCGCCGTGCTCAGCATGCAGGTGAGACAGTGGAAGAATACGTCTCTGCTTTGCGAATCCTCATTGCTGACTGTAATTTTGGAAGTCTCGCTGATGAGATGTTACGTGATCAGCTCGTCTCAAAGACTACGAATCATCAGTTACGTGAGCAGTTACTTTTTGAAGGCTCCTCATTGACGCTCTCACGAGCTAACGCGATCGCTAATCAATACGAACAAGCCGTGAGCCAAGCTAAAGAATTTTACGATGATGCTTCAGTTCGTCACGTCAAAAAAGCGAAAAGCTCTTCTCAGTCTTGAGAACAAACAAATGAACGTACACGTTGTGATAAGTGCAAAACCAAAGCATTGAAGTATCCTGTACAAGGCACCACGAACCTTCGAGCTTGTTATCGTTGTGGGGCAACTGATCACCTTGCAAACAGTACGGCATGTAAGGCCCGCAAGCGTAGGTGTCGTCGCTGCGAGAAGATGGGACACTTAGACTTTATGTGTAGGTCGTCTGAATATTCAGCGAAAGTTCGACAAGTTGATGACGATGAAGACACTAGCTCACAGTGTAGCGGAAAAACAGTTTGCGTTGTCAAGGGACACAAGCATGGCATTTACGCATCCGTTGGAGTGGAAGGTCACACTATCTCGTTTCTAGTTGATACGGGATCTTCTGTCACGATTTTGGCTGAAGAACTCTATCATCAGTTTTTTGCAAGCACTTGTCCCTTGAAGCCTACCTCAGTGCAGCTTTTCGACTACTCCAAGTCAAAGATAAGAGTTCCAGGATGTTTTGTTGCTTCAGCTGTGTTTCAAGACAGAAGTGCTTGCATTCTTCTGTATGTTGTATCTAAAGGCACTACTGTATTGGGATTAGACGCCATTGAGGCACTACAGATGAAAATTGAAGGTAAATCGCTTCAGTGCCTTGCATTGACCTCCAGCACTCCTATATTGCCAACTGAGCTACGTTCAGCATACGAACATCTCTTTGACAAGCAGCTGGGACTTGCCAAAGGATTCAAACACAAAGTTAAGGTTCGTGAGTCCGTTCCACCCGTGCCCAGCAAGCTACGACGGCTGCCCTTTACTCTACGTGAGTAGGTGTTGGCTGAGCTGCAGAAACTTGAAGCCCAAGACATAATCGAGCGCGTTGACGCCTCTCAGTGGGTTTCTCCTATAGTGGTTGTTCGGAAAAAGGATGGCTCATTACGAATGTGTGTTGATCTGCGAGAGCCAAATAAAGCTATAATTGTTGATAGCTTTCCACTACCACAGACAGACGAGCTGCTACACAGCTTAGCTGGCGCCTAGTGATTCTCGAAGCTGGATTTGGCGTCTGCTTACGATCAACTGGAACTCGATCCTGAGAGTCGTGATCTGACTACTTTCATTACGCACGACGGGCTTTTCCGCTTCAAGAGAGTATGCTTCAGCTTGGCTTCAGCCCCGTCAGCATTTCAGAAGATTTTGCATCTCATACTGAAAGGGTGCAAAGGTGTACTTTTCTACATAGACGACATTATCGTCTACGGTCGTTCGCGAGAAGACCATCTTTCAAATCTTCGCGCCGTTTTGCAACGACTTTCTAAAGCGGGCCTGAAACTGAACCAGAAGTGCGTTTTCGACGTCACGGAACTCACGTTCCTGGGACATGTCGTGAACGGCAAAGGACTCTTTCCACTAGCGTCATCTATCCAAGCGATGAAAGAAGCTCCGGTGCCTTCAAACATAAATGAACTTCGTTCCCTGCTTGGTCTGGTGGGATTTTGCTCCAAGTTCGTTCCTCATTTTTCGGATGTTGTGGAACCTTTACGGGCATTGCTTCGAGACAACGAACCATTTGCTTAGACGTCAGCTGCCGAAGAGAGTTTCGTCCGTTTAAAATCACTGCTGACAACTTGCAAGGTTTTACATTGCTTTGACCCGAACCTTCCCGTCATCGTCACGACCGATGCCTCCGGATATGGACTCGGCGCTGTGCTGCAACAAGACAACAATGGAATTCTGCAGACGGTTGCCTTTGCCTCCCGCACCTTGAGCCCACAAGAAAGAAAATACTCTGCAGGCGAACGTGAAGCCTTAGCATGCGTTTGGGCCTATGAGCACTGGCACGTGCACCTTTGGGGTCGCCCTTTTATTTTGCGAACTGATCACAGTGCCCTTGTCACCTTGTTGACAACTAAGGGGTGTTGGACATCGGCCATTGCGCATTTCACGTTGTTCAACGCGACTGCTTTGTTACAACTACACCGTAGAGTACCGCAAGGGAAGTGATAACGTAGTGGCAGATGCACTCTCTCGACTGCCTTTGGAGAAACCGATCAGGTCGCTGAAGATGAGTTGGTTTGCCTTCTTTCTCCGATGCTAACCATGGCAGAATTACAAGCAGCGAGTGCATCTGACAAGATAATCGCAAAAGTCATGGACTTCGTTTTGTCATCTTGGCCTGATAAAAAATCTTTGGAAGCGGAGCTAATGCCATATTTCCTTGTACGTGCAGAGCTAACCATTGTGCACGACTTGCTTTATCGTGGCGAAAGGATCGTAGTTCCAAGTAGCCTTACTCGTCGTTTGATGGAAGTCGCACATGAATCACATCCGGGGATCAGTCGCACGAAAAGCCGATTGCGAGAGTTGTACTGGTGGCCTCGAATGGATGACCATGTAGAACAACTGGTTAAAACATGTGTTGTTTGCCAGTCATGTGACAAATCTGCACGGCCAACTGCAGCTCCTATGCAGCCAGTAACATTCCCTGACAAGCCGTGGGAGAAAATTGCAATTGATATTATTGGCCCATTTGAGCAAGCTCCCATCAATTGCCGTTATGCAGTAACGCTTATTGATTATTACAGCAAATGGCCAGGAGTATTTTTTTCAAGACTAGTTGCTACGGTGACGGTCAAGAACTTCCTGCTACAAGTGTTTGCTCGTGATGGCTACCCAAGTGAAATAGTTTCCGACCACGGACCACAGTTCAGCTCAGCTGAATTTGAAGACTTCCTTCAGGAACGTGGCATACACCATTGCTTTTTCTTCTGTTTACCACCGCAAGCAAACGGGCTCGTAGAAAGGTTCAATAGAGTCCTCAAGTCTGTTGTCCAGATGGCAGTATACGAGCGGCGTGATATCCGTGTCGCCGTGACGGACTATTTGGGCGTCTACCGCTGCACACCTCATGCCACAACGGGGGAGTTGCACCCGCCGTTCTCCTGCACGGACGGCTGCCACGAACACGATTAAGCATCGTTGGATTACCGGATCCGTCATTTCACGAAAATCCAGCAGAATCGATGAAACGGCTGCGTCAGCGTATCAGACAAAAACAAGCTTCTTCGAAACTTTACACAGACTGCCATCGTGGAGCCCGGACTAGACACTTTGCCGTCGGTGACTACGTCCGCGTGAGAAAGTCGTCAGTTCACGGGAAAATATCCTCGCACTTTTCGGAACCGAAGAAGATCATTGATCAACGAGGGCCAGCCTCATTTCTTTTGGAAGACGGTCGAGTGTGGAACTCTTCCAAATTTGAAGCAGTACACCCAGAAGCTGCAGAGAAGCTGACAAGCAGTCGGTCTGGTATTCTGGATTGAACTCTACCCTTGCCGGACAAGCCTCTTCAAGGTAGTGCACCTGCGAGTGAACAGCATGCCGACTGTCCACCTATGTCACGGCAAGAGATAGCAGCCCAAGCCAACAGTGAATCAAGTTCAGAGCCATCTTCCCTGCAGGGCAAAGTGACGGGCCAGCCACCACGGAAGAGCGGACGCGTAAAAAAAGCTCTATTGAAGCTCAGGGACTATGCGCTACGCAAGCGATAGTTTTTTTTTAATCAACCGGGGAAATGTTGTATATGAAAGAAGATGAGGATGAGCGCCTGGGGACATGGAATAAAGAAGATGATGTTCAGTCATCGGATGCATCGTTCCTGTGTGTTCTAAATACAACAGTGGGATACTGAATAAAGGTAAGAGTAGCTGGTTACCATATATAAGATCAGTTAAAGACTGAAGATGAGTAAAAAAAACCACTGTATCGCGCGAAATAGCGCACATAAATGGTAATTGCTGAAACAGATGATCGTCGAACTGCTAAAAAAGGCGCTGCTGACCCGACGTGCGGCTTGCGATGGTTCACGCGCACAAAATGCAAATGTTAGTGTAGGCACGTTAAAATACCCATTCAAACGTGAACGTACCAAAGCAGGTTAACGTTACACGAACAGCTCAGAACGGGTTGCTGTCACTCACACGCGTGTACATCGTGGCATTAAGAAGGAAAATTGCTCGCAGCACACGCACATGGCAAAAACGTACATGGCTTTCGAGATCTCAAGATATCCTCGTCACGCTGGTATTCACAAATTTTTGGGGAACGAAACAACCGCTGTTCACGGCGAAGCATTAAAACGACGCTCGGACACCCCAGTCGAAAAAAACACCAGTCCGTGTCTGGCGTATTTTTTCCTGTTTCCGCAGAGCGGGAATTCAGACACGGTTTCTGGCGAGTGCGGTGGGTCTGGCGTATGCGGCTGGTTTTCGACGTGAACCGGGCTGGTGTGTCTTGGCAAGACCCGGGCTGGCGTGTTTTGGAAAAAACCCCGGACTGGTGTTTTTTTTGTAAAAACTGGGCTGGTGTGTTTTTGCATGACGTGACCTCGTGTAATCCTTCTTTTTGTGTTATTAAATGCATTGTGGATGAAAACATGCACTTGTACGTGGCCATGGGCAAAAACAGCAGGTTTGCACAGTAGTTTAGAACTGAAAAATCACTTCTCTGTTTATTTTTTCTGTCCCCATCTCAGCTTGGTATTCTATGACCACCAGAAGCCTGCTGTTCAAGGCGACCTGCTTCGCTTGCTTTTCCAAAAGGCTTCGGCAGCGCTGCGGGGGCAAAAAGAGGAACAATTCATTACAAGATTCCCTAATTTGATAACTTGACTTCAATATGCTTGTTGCAGATTCCTGCTATGCTTTCAGATTCATTTCTGTTCATAAAGAAATGCCTATCGATGAACTACGGCTGCTGACTAGGTCCACTAAGGAAGCACTAGGAGTAAATATACATTTGCAAAGATTCTGCTATGTAATCCTTATACAGCCTAACTACCAACTGAGGAAGTAATTTTTAAAGTTAGGACTACCGATCCAACAAATTGTCACCATAAGTTCTTACATACGTGAAATTCACAATTAACATGTTTAATGCTTTTAGGAATAACTTAGGGAAGGCTCACACCTCAAGGCACCGCAATGGCTGGAATGTCAGTGCAAGGATGGATAATATCACAGTTGAGGTTTTTTCTTCCGCAAAACACTACGGACAATGAAGAACATGCAGCATATGCCACCTAAATTTCAACAATATCAAATTATTTTTGTATGCAGTTACCCGCAAAAGCAAGTAGACATGCATTTTTAGTATTTCACCCATTAGGCATGTGAGCATACTGAACAAAATTTTCGCCGCCGAGAAAAATAGCCCTAATGAAAGACTACGTGCTGACGTTTGTTGAAACACCCCTTTACTGAAGCCAGAGGCTAGCAGAAAATAATGAATTTGATGACTTTTTTCGCCAATTAGCGCGCCTAGCGGGTGCGGTGTGAACCAGAGTGGAAGTTACACGAAACCCACCGGATACTGACTCGCCAACCGTGTTTACTGCAAAAATCGCTTACCAATCAACATCGCAAGCCGTGTTCTCAACCGGCAGCCAACAACGCCATAGCCGCGCTCTCGGCCCGTTTGTTTTTCTAAGCAGAGCTTGTGCCCACGTCTACGAATTTGCCATTTGCGTTGTGTGCTGCTACGTAATGTGAACGATGAAGCACCTCGCACAGTGTAGAATGCCTAAACGCTGCTCTGCGCTAGGGTGTGCCAAAAGCAGCGTCGAGAGAGGCAAGCCCCTGTCATACCTTTCCGACAGAGCTGAAGCTTCAAAAGGATATGGGTTCGCGCTGCGCACCCATCGCAGCAAACGTGGGGGCCTTCAAACCATGACATTTTTTCGCTCCGAACACTTCAAGGATAGTAACTATATGAGACGAGGACTGCTTTGTTGCAACGCTTCGGCATGTCAGCAAAATGGCAGCATCTGAAGCCGAAAGGCCTCCGTTTTGGAGGCTTCTCGAACTCTTAAGTCAAAATCACCGCTCGTGCAACCACTGTCACTTGCACCTTGCATCTTTACACGCTCGCGACACGCTCGGTAGTTGAAGTGGTTTTTGAGGAAGAAGTGCTATTTTGCCTCCCATGTGGGGACAAGGCTCAGCGCCACACTCAGTGTGGTTCTTCAGAAGAGGTGGGGAAAGGGAGGGTGGGAGGGCCGGAGAAGAGCGTGCCGGTTGCCCCCTCTTGCTGGAGCATTTGTGACAAATAGAACCGATAACTGGCGTTATCGGTTCTATTTGGAACAGCAACATCAAAGTTCCTCTACAGGCTGTGTGGAGCCAGAAAAAAATTACCGCGATATGCACAAGGTGAATGAAGTTAGAGAGCCTTGCTCGGATATGATCGGGTAACCCGCGAATCCTCCGTACATCTCCTGCCATCATATATAGACGTGACAACGTTGTTATATATACATTACATGCGGCGCTCGGGCGGTGAGCCCATGCTGCTGCTGCGTTGCGAAGCCCGCCGCGTTGCTGCTTTGGCTTCTGCGGTGTTCATGCGGCCGAGCGATAACGATGAGTGTTCACTGCGTGAGCTCCCGGCAAAGAGGCCACGTGCCGAGAGCGGTGTGCGTCGCCTTGAGCGGCGCCGCCATCTATTGAGCATTCTTGAAACCACCGGAAAGCCGGCGCCTTGAGCGGCGGCGCGCCGTATCTAGTGAGCATTGTTGGAATCACCGGAGAAGTGTACACGCAGCCCGCCGCCGCCGGACAAAGCAGGATTATAAGGAGCAACCTCCTAAAAGAATCGTCTGTTGCTCTAGATGCTTCTCAGGTAAGTTCTATTCTGCAATGACTCTCAGCGCCCGGCTATAGGGAGTTTTTCGAATAGCGTACGCAAAGCTTGCGGGCCTTGCGGGCGTAGCGTTGTGGCCATCACATAACGGGAGCCCGCAAAGGTAGGCGTATAACGCATGCGCCGCAACGCCAGCAAGCTTTGTGTGCTTATTCGAAAACTCCCTATTAAATGCGAAGCATTTCTTTGCGTACTGTATGCACTATTGCGTTTTCATCTACATTATCTATCTAGCCGCCTGCGTCTTGGTGCTCTCGTGATGGCCTCATTAACTTGGGGTAGAAAAAAAATTTGTATGGGAGCGTAACACGTATTGACGAATATGTCTGGCTGGTCATGGCATGAGTAACGTGAAAATCCCGTCTCTCCAGACATGTGCGGCTCATACCCGTATACAACGGGCCGCGGAATGCGGGTATGTTCCACAGGACTTTGACGATTTATATCTACCCAGGAACGGCGACAACAGGCATTGGTGATTTAAATGCGAGAGGCGTAAGCGAAACTGACATCGGTGGCGTTGACAATGGTATTTTAAAGGTGACAGCGTTAAAAAAAACAGACATCAGCGGCGCTGACGCGAGGGAATACAAAGAATAGAAATCAGAGTCCCAGCAGGAATCGCACCCAAGCTTTCTGGGTGGCAAGCAAACATTCTACTACAGAGCCACGTCAGCCCTCGACACTGCTTTGGAAGAACACCCTATGCAGGTGTAATGTTGGTAAAGCGTATATTGTGGTTGCAGTGCTGGCTGTCCAATTTTATAAACATTACATACGTACTCCTATGACAGAAGCAGTCATGTCGGGTTAAGGTCAGTTGTATACTTAAGCGCCATCTATTTATTTGGTCTACGTAGCACTATCCAAGGCTACCATCCTTGCAAGCACAAGCTGTACATATCAGCTTACGGCGCCTAGTGTTGGCAATATCTATGTTTCTGTTGGCATCGTTACACAACCGTAAACATTTGGTTATATAAAACATATGCGACTGTTCAACATGTCTGTGCGTGCAACATTTGTAGATATCTTTAGCGTCATTTCATAACGTTTCGCTCAATAAAAAAAAATACAACCCAGTCACCTTACCTCCGGATGCTTCGCATAACATCGATTCCCATGGTACTTGGGATCTGCCTAATTTTTATCAATGCTGATTCGCACATGGAGCCGTTACGTTCGCGCTCCTGTGAGGGAACAGCTTCTTTCGTCGTAAATGACAGCTTTCCTCCATGGGGTGATGTAGTCAGATATTTCACATCTATGTATCAGTTGGGCGCGCGGTGCGAGCACAGGTGCGGGAGGGAGGGGTGAGTAGTAATAGTGTTAATTATGGCAATAAAGCTTAACTCTGCAGCTCAATAGGCAGCACGGCGCCGCGTCAAGCAGGGTGGGGGGTGCTGAAAGAACACGGGGTCGGTGCCTGTACGTTAAAGAGAAAGAGTGAGCGGGTGATGTGCACTTTTTTGGGGGGAAGGGGGGCTGTCAGTCGCACAAACGTTGCCACATTGAAGGACATTTCTGTTTCCACTTGGCTTGCCTATAATATGAAGATTTAAACAACGGATTCTGTCCCTCAAAGCTATATGCGCATGTATTTTTTGTTCTTTTTTGCGTGTACCCTATTTTTCCTTCCTTTCTGCCACCGAAGAATGAAGTAATTGTATACAATAAATAAACAACCCCCTGGCACTTAACTGCAACCACCTGAGACGCTACTGCACCTCCGAGTTGAGAGAGCTGTAATTTTTCGTTGAATGGATGGCCTTTCAAAAGTGACCATTTGACTCGGGTATCATTTATTAGCAGCAAATCTAAGACACCAATGGTGTCAAGGTGTGCGGGGAATGTCCCATGCACTTGCAATTGGCAACAAAAGAAATGAGGGACACATTTTAACAAAGAAAATGAGTTACTGTCTGTGTTCATACAAACATTTACACATTAATGCTATGCAGAGGCTTTTGAAACAGCATCGCACCTACATTGAGCAAATGTCCCTTATGTAATGAAATGAATGTAGTAATTGATGGTCAGTAGTGCAAGCTGAGACGCGGAGAACAATTCCTGGCCTGTATTGTTTCAGATTAAGCTAATGTGTACTTTTGACGTGTACAAAACTATCGCAAAAAGAAATCCTATCAAAGAACAATAAATCAGCTGTGCTCTGACGTTAACCCTTTCATTCGGTTTTGCTTGCTATTCAAAATTCTGAGCAGCTGTCGAAAGGACGGTGACAGAGTAAATGGGTGTAGATATCATTATACTCTTTCCTAGCCAGAACGATGAATGTGTTGTTCTCATGACTTGTTCGGTATTAGAGCATCTCTGATGTCTTTACCCTCGCATCACTTTCCTATAATCATTGTCAGTTTCAAATCTGCTGTCATGCTGCGAGTGCTTGAAGACCAAATATCATTACAGCTATTTTGCACCCAAAAAGTGACACACAACGAAATAAACTGTCGCATGTCCAGATCACTCATTCCTCTTGCTAGATTACTTAGTTGCAGAAATCTAGAACACATTGCTCGTTATCCAGAATTGCCATGAGAGACCAGTCAGTAGCACGAAGTTTGAATAGTACGTACATTAGTAACATACTACTGGTTGTCACGTGGAAGAAGCAGAGAGCCAAAAAACAAATATGGTTAACTTGTTAGAGCACCTGGCATTCCAGCTTCGGTGTGTACTGGTGCCTTCATACCGGCAACATTGGACAGCTGCCGCTCTCGTGGGTTTCAACTTCTAGGCGACAGCTAACTCTGTCATATCGATTCTTGCTTTGTCTGCAAGTTTACTTTTGTGCCCCTTACACTTCATGATCTAACGTGAATGATTAACTCCTGAATACCGTCTCAGTGCTGTTTTGTTTCTCGTTATTTTTCTATGCAGGCAAGTTCAAAGGAGCTTGCTGAGGACACTATTGGGCTTGAAGATGAATCAAATCCACAGGATGAATTTTCTGGAACAGTCAGCAAAGTCTATGGTAATTCGGAAAGTAGTCAAGAGGCTCCTGAAGATGCTCAAGTCATCCACCCTGATGCCGATCTTTGATTGTATGGCAAGAAATTCAGCCGCAATGCCTCCTGCTGTAAGCAGATTGCAAGCTATGTGCTTGGTCTTGATTTTATCGCAACAACTGGACTGCAATGAACACAAGTGGATGGCTTGCTGAAGCTGCGTAATGCAATATTTGGAAAGAATGTTTTTGCATCCATTGACAGGGGTAATAACACCAATTTTTCAATGCTGACTTTGCTCTGCCATACAAATTTCATTTACATAGAGATCACAATGAGCTAGTGTGATACTTGGGAAACATTTAAAGTTAACATAGCTTGGTGCACCTTGTGACATTTACCCTAGTGTGGTGTCAGGCTTCAAGTTTTGGTTGCCTCACGCACCAGTATCGGCAGTGTTGAGTTAAGGAACAAAACAGGCAAAATGGCTGCTTGTGCGTCACCAACAGAGCCAACCGTGGAAACGTCACAATATCTTCAGTTTGGACGAGGATTTGAAGAGAAGCTTGTCGTGGCGTCAGGGTTCAGTAGCAACTGATACTACCGTGATCTTGACTTTTCAGGGGTACCCTCATGTTTATTAGTGCACCGTCAAGGCTCTTCAGAGTTTGGCCTTTCACTTAACGCTACAAAAAAAACAACTTACAATTTTTGCGTCATTACCTTTTAATACAGATTTCACAAACTCTAAGCCATGTCATCTATGCTCTTTTTTTTAAAGTATTGGTGAGTTTTTCAGGCCCCAAACATGTCGATGAGATTTATAAAGTTATTCGATTTGCAATCTGCAGCACCTGTTGGCACTGCAGTCAATAGAAGCTTGTGCTCATGGGGCAGTGATGTCTTCACGTAGAAAAGAGAAGAAACACTGATACATTTTCACAATAATTGTGTGGCTCTTCACATTCTGCAATGTGCTGCACTGTTGAACACCATATCAATTGCTGTCATTAGACCTAGGATGCCACGTGAATTTGCCCCTCTCGCATATACACAGATATGTGTTTGCAGTGCACCAAACATGCACGCCATCTTGGTATTAATGACAGTTTCAAATCGAGCTTTCAATATTTATTTCTACCTGAGGGCAATGCATCAATGCAATGTAATGCAGAACTTGGATCATTTTATATTCAAGTACCTAATTTGAACAATGCTCTTTGGACTTTTCGACTATTTCGTTGCTATTAGTATTTTTTGATCAAGCATGGACATTCGCCTACGACAGTTTATATAGTATATTGTACATATCAGTTGTAGTAAAAAAGCTTTGTGTTTGTGTAATTAAATATGTATTCTGAAATAAAGTATACACACTGATGTTTGGCTTCAGTTTCCGTGCCTTTTGTTGGTCATCAGTTCCTCAATTTGTACAGATTTCATGTTCTCAGTAAATTGTGGGGCTGTCTTGCGTTCATTAATGCTCTGGAAAGCACCTGGCCAGGCTTGCTGTGTTGTGCCACATGAGGATCTGGTTTGTGCAAGAGACTATAGCATACGAGAGAGATATATACACAGGTCACCAAACTCACTCATGAGTCGACTCGCTCATATTCAGATGAAGCAGCAAGTCTGAGTGGGAGTGCGTTCGGGAGAGTGATATTTTGGCAAGTTTTAGTCCGAGTGAGTCCGATTCGGAAAAATTTTGGTGTGTCTGAGTTCGTGTGAACCATAAGCGCAAATTATATTTCTTGAGTGAGCCTGCGTGAGCTCCATTTTTTTGCCAATTTATGGTCCTATCTACTCAACTTCATTACTATCAGCCTTATGTCGGCTCATGTTTACACTTGTGTCTACTCATATACTTCAATGTATGAGAGTTCATACTCCAGCTAAACACTATTGATCAGAGGCATGCGTTATGGAGGTGGCTTGCCTTGACCTCAGCCCGCAATCTCTTTCACGGGAAGTTATTGATAAAACTATCTCGTGTGAGTTGTCTTTCAATAAAAGTGCGCTTACTAGATTGCAGCCATTGATAACTGATATTTGAAGGTACGAGATCAAAATAGGCCATGGAGGACACAGATTATGTTAGATCGTGGAGTTAAAGGAGTACTGACACGAATTTTAGCAGTTTTCGTATTTTTGCTCAAACAAAGGTTCGGGCGTCCAGAACACAAAAAAATGTATAGATGTTCGGAGCGCATTTACTATATTTTTAATACCGCTTCCATACAAAAACATTTTTTTCGATATCGAGGAGGTGTTATCATAGTGACGTAGGTCGAAGTTACGACGGTATAGTAACACTTGATGTTCTTGCAACACTATGTAGGTTGCTGATGGTTGTATGTGTTGCACGTATACAATCAAGAGTGAATTGACATGAAGTGGCTCCAACAGCAATTTTGGTTGCATCTCAGACGCAGCGCTTCCAAATGCAGCGAGCTGCGCTATCTCGTCATTATAAGGTGCGTTACGGTGGGTTTGTCTGGCAGATGCTGGGCAACAAAAGCTTTAAAACCAAACTAAAATATGTTATTACATACTTCCTGGCTCCAGTGTGTGGAGAGCGTTAACACATGCCAAGGATCTAAATAGCATTGACACCATGGTTGGAAAAGCCGATTATATGTTAACGTACTCATGAGTCGACTCAGATCGAGCCACAAGTCTGAATGAGTCCGGCTGAGTAATATTTAGGGGAGCCCGAGTGAGTCTGGTTGACGTAAGTAAGCCCCTGTTATGCAGGTTTTTAGGGTTTTGGTGGTTTGTATTAATTGAGGCAAGGCCTCTCACCGGAACAGGAAGCAGCCATTTTCAAACACACAGAAAAAATATAACTTCATGACACACAGGAAAAAGAAGCGAAGGAAAAAATACAAACAACCGAAAGAGAGTCAAGCTACACCTACGCTACGTTAGTGCGACCGGTGTTAAATAATCGTCTAAGTTCCGCAGAACGTTCGAAAGCGAGAAAGCAGTCACCGGTTGTCGCGTCTCGTGTGGTGGCTATGGCAGCGGCGTTGTTGTCGCTGACACGTAGATGCGTTGACGGCGCTGGCACTTGTGGGGTGGACGAGGCGGCAGGAAGGTTCAGAAGTCGCGGGTGGAGGCGTCTTTAGGCACAGCAGGCCGGCGACCTCCTTGACCACGTCCGTCGCAGGGAGGTTGGCGGGAGACCCTTGGACTCCGAGTAGCGGTAGCAGCAGGAACCATGAGAGCCTGGTTCCGGAGACCCTTTTGACGCTGTCGGGCCCTTTGTGCTCGACTCCGTAAGTCGACAGCACCGACCCTGACACCAGCGTCGTGTCCTTCCTCGCTCCTCCGGGTCTCGCTCCCCTCCACGGTGGTTCAGCTGCCCGGACCCGCTGCTCGGACGATGGGAACAACCCGCCTCCAGGATGGCCCGTCTCCGAGGACGTCTGGAGGCAGACGCTGTCGGGCCCTTTGTGCTCGGGTCCGAAACCCGACGGCACAGACCCTGGCACCAGCGTCTCGTCCGAGCTGTCCGAGTCAGACTGACTCCCCGCCTTCCATCTCGTCGTCTTCCTCTTCCGTACCCTCTGCCGTCTGCCGTGCCACCTTCTCATTGGTCATTGCCACACGTGCTATGCCGCGCCAACGTCTTCTTCCTCGACGTGCCGCACGTGTCCGTTGCGCGGTGTATCTATCGCACCACGCACCCCGTTTGGAGCCGTTGCGCCACGAACACCAATACACTAATCTCACCGTTGTCACATTGTCGCGTAGATGCCACACTCACTCATCACAAGAGTCCCCCGGAAGAGGAATTTTTTTATAAAAAAAAACTTGGAGCTCGATGAGTGCTGGCTACCAAAGTAACATGTCATGACACGCACACACAGTTATTTCCTATGCATATGTCCAGCATAGAGACCACTACGTATAGTTCAAATGAGTACACTTATAGGCAAAATAAACATTTAGAAAATATAAGTCAATATAGTTCACCCCATCTGACTACGCCACTGAAGCACTGCACGAAACGTTTCAGTTACTTTTAGGCTAGAGAACGAAAAACCAAATATATACAAAAAGTACCAGTCAACTGACCACCGTTGTAAACCAGAAAAGCTAGCGGTCATTGACCCTGACGCTTAAGTGATCGCGTCCCAGACAAGGCACTCGGTACCTATGTTGTACGTGGAGCACAGCACCAGCAACGCTTGGATGCGTTTCATACGAGACGTCTGTAAGGAGCTCTTTAGGATCGTTAGACGCCTTGCCGACCTGATGGCCTGAAACCAGCAAAGGTCAAAACCAAACTGGACGCGTTCCTTCCCCGCGCACCGAGTGAGGAGCGTTCGACTCACTGCTTTAGGCACATCAACGGCTTTACCGGAGCGATAAGATGGCCGGGCCTGCAATACTTCACGGAAGCTACCTCCTGTGTGCGAAGACGCCACGTCGGTGGCATCGGCTTTTTTACTGTTCCAAGAACCATACCCTGACACACTGTTCTTGCGTCCTACATAGTTAATGGTCGGCTCTTGAACATTACTGGCACTTCTTTCTGGTTGATGCTGCAGCTCCATAACATCATGCACTAATGACTGCACTCGCGTCCTTACTTTTTTCGTTTTATTACGTCCTTCTGCACTCTCTCGCGGCTCCCACAGACACGTGCCCATTCCACTAACCCGTGAAGTTAGCCTTCCTTCATTAACAATATTGTAATTTGCACGGTGCACGACCGATCGTGAATCCTCTGATGCCGAAGCATGCAGCTCCCCTTGGCGACCCTACGTCAACCTCCTCAGAGTTCACCCTACTGCATTCACTGTCTTTTTTCTCAAAAACACTTACAGTTCCATCAAGGGGTTTATTCGGAGATATCTTTGGCTCTCCAATGCAGGTGCTTTTCCTCGTAGAGGTTGTACAGCACAAATCATTTTTAGTGGAACTTCTCTGTTCGTCACTCGTGAAGCTGTGCTCTGCTTCGTCACGTTCAGCTAAACTTTTCTTAGTTTCAAGGCTGCCCGTTTCTATGCCGTCCTTGATTCGGACATCTGGCTTTAACGAAAGGGTATGGCGAGATTCAACGCCAACCTTAGTGTAAGAGTCGAACTATCCCTCCAAATCATCATTGGAGCTAAGAAATGGCTAAACAGAGCTATCTGCTTTCAGCCGCGTCACTAAAGCCTCAGCAAGCTTTAATTTGAGGAGAAGGGTTCTCTGTTTTAGCTCTGCAATTCCTAACTCCTCTATCAGCGCTTTCTTTTCTTCCTCCACTTCTGCGGCCCACTCTGCACGTGCTCGAGCTTCCTGTTTCTCACACCACGCTTCTGATTCCGCGCCCTCTAACCCCAAACGCTCGCCCAACGCTATAAATTCTGCCGTACTCATAGCTGTGACTCTCTATTCATGGAAATAAAGAAAATGGCTTCGTCCTGTTCCGTCCTGTCGTAGCGGACGCCAATTTGTTATGCAGGTTTTTAGGGTTCTGGTGGTTTGTATTAATTGAGGCAAGGCCTCTCACCGGAACAGGAAGCAGCCATTTTCAAACACACACAAAAAATATAACTTTATGACACACAAGAAAAAGAAGCGAAGGAAAAAATACAAACAACCGAAAGAGAGTCAAGCTACACCTACGCTACGTTAGTGCGACCGGTGCTAAATAATCGTCTAAGTTCCGCAGAACGTTCGAAAGCGAGAAAGCAGTCACCGGTTGTCGCGTCTCTTGTGGTGGCTATGGCAGCGGCGTCGCTGTCGCTGACACGTAGATGCGTTGACGGCGCTGGCACTTGTGGGGTGGACGAGGCGGCAGGAAGGTTCAGAAGTCGCGGGTGGAGGCGTCTTTAGGCACAGCAGGCCGGTGACCTCCTTGACCACGTCCGTCGCAGGGAGGTTGGCGGCAGACCCTTGGACTCCGAGTCGCGGTAGCAGCAGGAACCATGAGAGCCTGGTTCCGGAGACCCTTTTGACGCTGTCGGGCCCTTTGTGCTCGACTCCGTAAGTCGACAGCACCGACCCTGACACCAGCGTCGTGTCCTTCTCGCTCCTCCGGGTCTCGCTCCCCTCCACGGTGGTTCAGCTGCCCGGACCCGCTGCTCGGACGATGGGAACAACCCGCCTCCAGGATGGCCCGTCTCCGAGGACGTCTGGAGGCAGACGCTGTCGGGCCCTTTGTGCTCGGGTCCGAAACCCGATGGCACAGACCCTGGCACCAGCGTCTCGTCCGGGCTGTCCGAGTCAGACTGACTCCCCGCCTTCCATCTCGTCGTTTTCCTCTTCCGTGCCCTCTGCCGTCTGCCGTGCCACCTTCTCATTGGTCAATGCCACACGTGCTATGCCGCGCCAGCGTCTTCTTCCTCGACGTGCCGCACGTGTCCGTTGCGCGGTGTATCTATCGCACCACGCACCCCGTTTGGAGCCGTTGCGCCACCAACACCAATACACTAATATCACCGTTGTCACATTGTCGCGTAGATGCCACACTCACTCATCACAGCCCCATAGGCGTTCGCAGTCTTTCCCTTCTTTGCAGTGCCCTCTTCCATATTATGTCAATGTATTGGGCTGAAGTTTCACCTCCCCCCCCCCCCCCGCAAGTCTCAGTGCCCCGTCCCTTTATGTCCATGTGTGGGGCTGACTTTGCGCCCCCTCTTAGGTGACTAGGGGGGCCGCCACCCCCCTACCGCCCCCGTTCTCGCCCCTATTGTAAGCCCCAAGCACAAAATATATTTCTTGAGCAATTATGTGAGCTCCATTTTTTTTACTAAAGGCCTACGATCATACCAACCCCCCTGTGGATTTGGCTAAACACCACACAGGGCTGGTGTTCCCAAAAGTACACGACACACCAGGCGGCCGGTCTTCAGAGCCCACCACACCGGGCGTATGCTCCCAAAGAACACATCACACCAGGCTCAGGAGCCACCAGGACACACTACACTGGCTTAGTGGCCCCACCACAACACACCGGGCGTGGGCTTCTATCAGGGCACATCACACCAGGCTCGTGACCCACCAGAACACACCACGTAGTGTAGTGTGGCCTTTAGAAATGAGCACAAGAGGCTGGTGTGTTCACCAGTACACACCCGCGTGCTCTGGTGTTAATACGAAAACACACCAGAATACGCAAACCCACTGTGGTGGGATTTTCGACTGGGTTGTTTCTATGTATTTTATGTCTCTCCTTATGCCTAATTTTTTTGTGTTTCTCTCTCTCTATTTGTATCTTTGTTTCACTTTCTTTGATTCTCTCTTTTTTTTTCTGTTTTTTGACAGTTTTTCTTACTGTTTCCCACTTCATCACTTTATATATTCTGTTTAATCCCTCCTCTCCCCTTTTCCCTCCTCCTCACTATTACCACTCTCCTTCTCCTCACATCTCTTACCCACCCACTTGATCTACTATAATATAGAAGGCTATACAATTAGTCCTTCGACACCCGAGAGGTTAAGACGCTCCCTATCAGTTCGTGGGTGGGTTCGTGGGTTGAAATTCCGTTTCGCCAAGAAATTTTTACGCCTACAATTTCTCTCGTTCTACTTCTGTTCTATATGTTTCTTTTTTAAATGCGAAGCATTTCTTAGCGAACTTCGGCGACTTTGAGCGTATCTAGCTATCTGCCTAGCCGCCTACGACTTTGTGCTCTCCTGGCCGTATCGTTAATGGGATTTATACGAAATTTGGTATGGCATAACATGACCGTATGACGAACATAAATGGCTGGTCATATCACGAAAATGATGAATAACTTGTCATCAAAAGTGAGATTTACATGCCACGCTCATGGCGCGCTCGCGGCCGTTTCGTTAGATTGAT
>JALIZH010001452.1:0-15255 GCA_030522465.1 Rhipicephalus appendiculatus
CGTGGACGAGTTCGCGTACGCAAACGTGAGAACTCTGCGTACGTAACAACGCTAGTGTCCGCCACGTTTATAGTTTCACGTACGCAGAAGCAGTGCGTGAAGTACTATTTGCGTGGAGCTCTCGCATACATACAATGGGTGCTTTGGCATGTCTTTTCGCGCTCCCTAGTGGTGAAGGAAGGCACTACTATTGCCAAATGAGTTGAAGCCAAGTCGAAGCCAGAAGCGTCGTTTTGTTGGGAGTGAAACTGCGCAGTTTGTATTTGCCGCATGTTTGGCGCGTACTTTCTAAGCGCAAAATGGCCCGCAGTGTACTTTGTGACCCGTATTTATCTTCAATGTTATCCTGGGATGAAATTGACGACCTGCTCATGACGGAGACGGAGTGAGAGTTTTTGAGAGGCTCACTAGACGCCGTGGAGGATGTGATGAGACGAAACAGAGAGACGGAGCTGCTACGCTACCGTTCGCGCAATGGGCTTCTTGACACAGCTAGAATAGAAGCTGGACTTTTTCGGCAACTATTCAGGTTTGAAAGGGTGGACTTAGACGAGCTGCTGTCTGCGCTGCAGGTGCCGGAGTCAGTGACAAGCGCACAAAACGTGACTGTGTCAGGTCGTGAGGCTTTGTGCATAACGCTTCGATGACTTGCCTACCCGAACAGGTGGTGCGACCTCGAACCTATTTTCGGCAGGCACTCCTCTGCAATGTCTAGTGTAGTTTCTGATGTGATCAGACACATCACATGTGTGTTTGGACATCTAATGACCGACTGCAACAACCACGAATCGCTGTCGGTTACATGCCTTGAAGAATTTGCAAGGGTAAGCAAACTTTCATTTTAAAGGAACCGACAACCATCTGTTAGGGTGCCTATATTTTTTAGCGCTACGGAAAGCCTACCGGTCAGTGAGTCTAATCACGGATTGGCAAAGTGGAAAAAAGCCGCGAAACATATGTAATCAGAATTTTCCTATCTGCAGCGAATATGAAAGCGCGAGTGCGGTTCGTGTTCGAGCGCGGTGGTTTACTGCGGCGCATGCGTGCACTCCGCGCGCATGCGCGGATTGGCACAGGCGGCCGTGACGGCAGCGCAGCTTTTCACCGTGTAGGCTGTCGTAAGCATCACAGAATTGAGCGGGACAAGCTAATAACATACATACTCTAGCTCTGCGGACTGGCGCACATGTCAGCATCAGAATATATACGCGACTATGTACAGCAAAGTGATCGACTACATAATCCAGCTCCAAGGCTCTTCCGCTAGGCTGCGCGACAGAACGGTTTTCGTTACTTTTAGGCACCATTTGAATCTATAAATCGTAGTCACAACGCGAAAAGCACTCTGGAATGTGTCACTATATTTCATGCTTTTTTCATTTCTACTAGCATCTAATCACACGTGCTGGCCTGTTGTCGGTCCCTATAATATACACGTGAAACACCTAATTGGCGCTGTTACGCTTCTCACGGTCCCGAAAACTGACGCCTGGATACGTGCTAGTAATAAACATGGCAGTTCATTTTCTCTCGCTTAGTTTACTGTTTTTGTTGAAAATCGAGCTAGAAAGGAGCAACGGAAACATGATCCGGAGCGATTAGTCATATGAGAAGTTGCATGATACATTTCATCACCATAAAGAAAAATGTACGGTGACAGACTGTCGCCATTTTATTCCTGATTGTATAGTAAGCTCTACAAATGCATTCGAGCAACAGCTCTGTTAGCACTTATGAATGCTTATGTTCAAAACTGAAACAGGTGATTAGCTCAGCATATCGTAGTCAGCTGGACCTTGCTTCTGAGAGACTAGCGTGATCTGCACATCTTTAGTGAATAGTTGTAGCTGTCAGTCCAGAGCCCCAGGTAGTCCTTTATAGGCGGGTGCATGCAGTCACCGGATGATGTGCCATCGACTACAACCTGCAAAAAGACTTCCGACAGAATATGAAACAAAATAACGAATATTGAGTGGGCGCTCACTCAGGGCATTTTTTTTATATAAGGCATCAGGCTAGAGCGCGCTCCGAAGGACCATCTGAAAGTTTATCCGTCCACCCATCCATCCATCATTTTGATGTTCTTCATAATGACTTCATAATACTCCTGCAGAAAAGGTGTTAACAGTCAAATCTGATCAATTTATACGCATGCTTTGTGCGCATGCTTGCCTCTTCTCTATCCAGTGCCATATCTGTTATATATTACAGGAAACCGAACTAAGGACTTGTTGTGATACATGTTTTGTTTCGTACTGTAGGCTGTCCAAAATAAAGGCGCACCGCTACCCACTTGTTGGGCTTTCATCGATGGAACAGCTCGCCCAATATGTCGGCCAAAAAGAAATCAACGTGCATATTTTTCTGGACACAAACGTGTTCATTGCCTGAAGTATCAGTCGCTCATGTGTCCAAACGGCATAGTGTGCCAAGTAGACGGTCCATATCCTGGGAGAAGACATGACGCTGGTGGGTCCTCTTTGCTCAAGTTCCTGTAGTCGCTGACACTGAACCTAATTCACATGTTACTAACATTTTCTAAGGAAACAGCGGGTTTTCGTGGTCACATTGCGATCATACACCACGTGACAGATTGTATTATGGCTGCATAACACGCACTTTTATTTTTGTGCAGGAATACTCCAATCCAGTGGCCTTTATGCCAAGTTGGAGAGGCTGGTGGGAAACGACAATTTTGTGATATACGGAGACCCGGCATATACCCTAAGACCACTCCTCATGAAGCCTTACAGTAGCTCATCCCTAACCCTCGCCACAGCTTTTGTTTAACAAAGGCATGAGCCGTGTACGTCTAGCAGTTGAATGGGGCTTTGGAAAGATTATTAGCGAATTTGCATTTCTCGACTTTAAAAAGAACCAGAAACTTCTCAAGCAGCAAGTAGCTGAAATGTATTTATGCAGCACTATACTAGCAAACTGCCACACGTGTTTATATGGCAGCCAGGTGTCGCAGTATTTTGGAGTCGAGCCCCCCTTCACTGCAGGAATACCTGAGGCATTTGCAGTGAACATCTCGCGCCTTCATATCGCTGACCGAGAACAAAACTACAACATACTGTCATATAGGTCGGCAACAAAGCAAAAATGGACCTCACTCAGGATCGCTCAACAAATGTACCTTGCTTTCAGGGCTGATTTAGAGTCAGACTCACCAAAACTTTCCTCAACTGGACTCGCACAGACTGCGACTCACTCGGACTCATTCCCACCAACATATTACTCAGCCGAACTCACTCAGACTCATGACGACCTCAGTCTGACAGAGTCGACTCCTGAGTGAATTAGCCGACCTATATGTGCTATTCTAAACCACTTCACTTTCACTTTTGTGCACAAGTTATGTTCCACCACGGTGCCTGGGGGGTGCTCAAAAACCTATTTTGTTTTAACGCGATAGCGTTAAAGAGCTCGTTTCGCAGAAATTCCGGCGTCGGCGTCGCTGTCGGCGTCGTTGGTTGTGAGCGAAAAATCATCATCTTGTCCGTGACCGAAAAATCGAGAAAGATGCAAATAAAATAAATAATAAAAATTTTCGGGTCCGAGTGAGGATCGAACCCGGGTCGTTTACGTGGCAAGCAGGTGTTCTACCACACAGCCATGCCTCTGCTTGGATATACTGTGAAAACAACTTCATCTCCTTGGAAATGCAGTGAAAATAACTTCCATGCTTCGCAAACGCAGGCGTCCTTTATATAGGCGTCGCAATATAACATGATATATCCCAGGAATATTGCGTGGTACAAGCGTAAATTGCCATCGGGCGTCAGAATCTGTGACTATCATAATGATTCCATAGTTTAAAGCCAGCCACCCATTACAAACGGCACACACCTTACTGTGCGTATTCCCTTAACACCACGTAGTGGGTGCATAGCAAGTTCGAAAACATTTGCCACGCATAATTTCTCCTGGTTTAAACCATACTACCCATTACATAGTATGCAGTAAGTGATTGAAGTACGCAGTAGGGACGGGATATCGCTATCGCGTTCAACTCTTAAATGCGAAGCTTAAGGGTCCCCCAATATTTGACACGTTTGCTCTCTCTATTAAAGCCCATTTTCAAAGGAATAGTGAAGACTACATTTTTTAATGGTAGTGAACAATACACAGAACACAAGGTACAAAAGAAGAAACAGGTGAGGGAAGTGGTTGTGTAGCCTTCTTTCTTGCTCTCTTAATTCCGACTCCATGAATGCTCTCTCCTTTTCCCACGCAAGGCGATCTTCTTCTAATTTGAGGCGTCTGGACTCAATGACAAAGTCTTTTTCTTTTTTGAATTCATCATGTTTCATTCTTTTTTATAAGAACTGGTAGTCCACAGTATCCAGCTTTACGCCTTGTGTTCGTTTTCCTGAAGAATAAAATCGTTCAAATAACTGCATTATACAACAGAGCTTAATAATAATAATAATAATTGTTCATATTGCAACACTTGCTTGAGCGAATACTGATGCAACTGTAAGAAAGCTATGCTCATAGAAGATAGTCCATAAAAAAAACTTCCCCATCTTCCGCTAAAGGGAACCATGTGTGGATGCGAAGCAGCGGGGAGATAATTAGATTGAGCGGCAGGAACTTCGCCACTCTCGTTTCAAGGCAGCGGTCCGGGCGCTCATCGCGGCGCTGCACAGGAGAGAGAATGAGGCGCGCGCGCTCCGTCATTTTCATACCGCGTAACTACCGTGGCGCCCCCCAGCGGAGTATGCAGCTGTCAAACCACCTGTCGTGCGCGCCGCTCCGTACAGGATTTCTAGAGGAAAGGACGGGGGGGGACCGTAGGAGAGGAGAGAGAGGGGACGTGCATGCGCTGTGGGACGCGGGAGCCGCCCCGTAGAGTAGAGGATTCCTGGAGGAGAGAAAGGGGGTGAGCGTAGGAGAGAGAGGGGGGAGGGGACGCGCATGCGCTGTGGGACGCGGGAAGAAGGGACGGACTAAACCCCCTCCAAATACATGCAAGCAAGATCAAGGAATGGGGTAAACCTGGGCGACCGACACCACCTGCCTAGCCATTGCTAAGCAGCCTCTCTGTGCTCTCGGCCATGACTCAAGGAATGGGGTCAACCTGGGCGACAGACACCACCTGCCTAGCCATTACTAGGCAGCCTCTCTGTGCTCTCAGCCATGACTCTGATGATTGTAGTAGGGTTGACGGCCTTCATATTACTACAGTGTTCTGGTTCGCATAATGGGTTCATGAAAGTGGCCGGACGCGGGACACGGGACGCGGGACGCGGGACGGGGGGGACGGGGGAGGGACGGACAGAGCCCCGAGCATAAGATGCTTCGCATCTAAAAACTGCTTACCGTGAGTCCGCACAGGCTCGTTGCGTGCAGTTTGCTGACCCTGGGAGCTGTGCGTGTCTCCTGGGACGGTAGTGTCTGCTGGTGATGACGGGGATGGGTTCGCTGCTATGTCGGACGACTCCACATCAACAGCGGGGGCGGGCTTGGGGACCGGCTGTTGCTCCTCGACCGGAACAGTTTCGGTGTCGCTGCTTCCCGTAACCATAAGGTCGAACAGGAGCGACGGTGTCACATTGTCAGTGCCTGCATCTGTGCGAATAGCAAATTGAAATTTTGCTGTTTCCTTATAATATGCAAGGCGAAATGTGTAGCGGCCTAACACAGGGGAAGGACTACAAGGCAGTTTTGCCGCGCAGCGAAAATTCATGCGCAGTGGCGGCGCTTGTCGTCGTTTTTGCAGTTGTTATACGCGCCGTGTAGCGCTTCATGTGTTTGGACATATCAGGACTAGATTGCAGACGCGATGCGCGTCTCTCTTCTAGCGCGGCTGTGGCCCACCAAGCGCCTCTGCGTTGGCCAAGCACGCGAAACGCTACACTGCGCGTAACAATTGCACCTCGGAGGGAACACGCCATCACTGTGCGTGAATTCGTGCCGTGTAAAAACGCTACGTTGCAAGGCATGGCGACTCGCCCATTTTCGTGCATTACCTGAGTTCGTTGCGTTGTTGTTGACGGTCGCAGCGTACGCCGCAGCTGCAGCGTCTCTAGAATGGCCGACCGCCGACTTCGTTAGCCGGGCAGCACCGCCATCTGGGAGTGCTTGTCGGAAATTTTGCGTATACGCCGGTTTTTGTAATTGTACTCCTTTGCTAAATCCAGTAGTTCCTGGAGCAGCTGGTCTTGCTCTTCGTATTCGTCCTCGGTGCCTGACCTGTGAAATCATGCAAGAAGTGCGAAAATGTAATGATCTTGGGGTGGCAATCACCAAACCAAGCAAAGAAGACGCGGCAGTGCTCCTTTCTATAAGTATTTCTCCCCTCGCCTACTCAGCTCCCTCACCACGCGGAGAAAGGAAAGCCGAGGAGAGCAACGAGACAAGAATAGAGATTTTAGAGTTGTTATCCACCCCGCGCGGTTTTTTTTTCTACCGCACTTACACGCGTCCCAACAAACTTTAAAAGGATTGATCACACGAACGCGTTGCAGCGTCTCCGCCGCGCCGCATCCAGACGGCGGTCTCGCTTCTTCCGCCGTTTGGATGCGCTTCGCGGAGACGGGTGGCGGAACCATCGTCCACATCAGAGATTTCAACGTAGCAGCTAATGGTGTGGATGCACGCTTACCTGCGGAGGCTCTTGCTGTCTTTTTCGGCGAACTGCGTCGTAAGCAGATCCGTGCGGGCGCTGAACACCTTGCCTCTGGCTGCCGACAGGCGCACACCTATTTCAGTCCACTTCATCTGTTGCATCCTCTCTTCGAACGGGTTGCAGTCTCGAACGTCGCGTAGCAGATCGAGGTCGTCACTTTTTGTAAATCTTAGGCGCGGCACACTGCCCGCCGCGCTCACTTTTCCAGGCGTCATCTTGATTTCTACCTTCTCTCGAGAGCAACGTGATCTCGCGAGAGCGGCCCCTTTCACGTACGTAGAGCGCGCAACGCAAGCGAGAATATTTCACGCGCGTCCGCAAGACGCGCGCACGGACTCCACGTACTGCGCATGCGCACTTTAATCACGCAGGCGCTTCACGTACGCGAACTCCTCCACGTACGCGAAACTAAAATTGTCTATTAAAGGCTTTCGCCTTAAAAAGGAAGAAGTCAACAGCTAGCCCAACAAATGGCTGCCAAGCGATGGTGGTGGAACGAATACCCTGAGGACGTACAATCAGGCAACTCTAGAGAATCTCTTTGTTCACCTGCTGACAATCATATTCGCGTACTCCTATAACCAACCTGTACAACATCGTGGAGTACGAATACATCATTAAAATGGCGAGTAAAAAAAAGACCATGGCACAAACTGCGCGCGCATCACTGAAACCTACAACAAGAAGCCTAAAAAGAGGACTTTGGTCGGTGAAGTTCGCCTCGGTGGAACAGTGACTACGGTGGTCGGCTGTTGACACAATGGTGACGGGTACGATCCCGGCTGAGGCGGTTGCAGTTCGATGGAGGCAAAATGGCAGATGCCCGTGTACTGTGCGATTTCAGTGCAGGTAAAAAAAATACAGATGGCTGAAACTGCCCGAGCCCTCCTCTACGGCGTCTCTCATAGTCATATCGTGGTTTTGGGACGTAAAAACCCACAGATTATTATTATTATTGTTATCATTATTATTATTATTATTATTATTATTATTATTATTATTATATTACTTTTGTGCGTGGTATTGAAGATTGGCACGACGTTCCGGAACGATCCTCATCTCCCATTGCATAAAAGATAGGTAGAGAAAGCCGCTGCCGAACAGACGTTCATGGAACCCAGAATGCCCACTCAGCTATTGGCACCATGAATCCCTTTTCTACAAGCAATTACTGTGCGTTTAATGACATTTTATTGCAAGGTATGCGTCAGGCATATGTAGGTATTCGTTGCTTAAAGCTTCCTGCTGTCGATTACATTTTCGGGTAACACAACCTAGATTACCCGTTCGGGCCCAATCTGTGGTCGGGCCCGACCTGGCCGCATTGAGGCCATGTCTCTTTTTGTGTCACAGGGCTGGGTTTGGGCGGGTCAACGTCAAGAAGTTCCGGTCCCGACATGGGCCGAAAATCACGGCCCACGCTTTGCTCAATCGCAGACACATGCATCTTCGACACTGCCCAGCACTGCGCAAGGCGTTGTTTTTGATGATGTGTGATGTGAAGTCGTCGAACGAGCGAGAAGATTCCTAGTCTTCTTCTTTCGACATCCCCGAGCAGAAATCATTACAGTTTTGTGCTTTAAACCGTATTAATTAGCAATATAGGTTTAAGTGCCGTCAAACAATTACATGCGAGTTGCAAGCAATGACTTACATGATAGTTACAAACAGTGATTTGTACAGTAGAACAGTGATTTATTTGTACAGTAGAAAATAAGTTTTAACAAAAGTCAGAAACGCGTAGTGTTCCAACCATTCAGTTTAGTGTTAAAATTCCGAGGCAAACAACAAGTAGTCTCCATGAGAAGGAGGAAAATACCTTACCTTATTTGTTGTAGGCTTGCATAGCTCACTAGAGTAAGGACCATCTGCGATTGCACAAGTCGACGGTGCAGTCTCGAACGTCACCGTGAACTCGAATCCATTGCCACCACCACCCTGTTTCGAGCAATGGAACAATGCAGATATTTTTGCCGATGCCAGGAAACGGTTGCGTTCACTTGAGCTTGCATACCAGGCGGGAACTTATTTACGCGAGGCTTTCTGTCGGGAGTGCTGTAGCATGGGCGCCTTTGATAATATCTGCAGAATTAGGATTTTTTGGCACGCACATTTATTGTGATAGCAATTATTTGGACGCTCTCGGTGGTTTTCTTTTATACATATATGGTCGCAGGTTTGGTCCCTGCCGGTGGCAAGTTATCTTTTCATCCACTTTTCTTTCTTCAGATTTACATTACAGTTACCTCTAATAGCATCCCCTATACTTTCTTTGGCGTCTTTGTCTGTTAGTTCTCATTAATACTGTGTTTGACAAAGCAAACGAGCCCTTAAATATATATATATATATATATATATATATATGTATATATATGTATATATATATATATATATATATATATATATATATGTATATATATGTATATATATATATATATATATATATATATATATATATATATATCGGTTGTTTCATCAAATTTACGTCAAAATTAAATAAAATAGTGCGCACGTGCATCCTTTTCTTCAACTATTTGTCCGGTGTCTTAACAATTCTTCTGGAGCCTCAGGCATCTTAAGATGGCAAACGCCTTCATAGTGGACCGTGCCTAAGAAAGTTAAATTAAGTAATTTTTTTAAGTAGTGGAGCTAGGCAATTATGTCGAACTGAAGAATTTAAGTAAAATGCGAAGAACCCATTGCAGCTTCGACAATCCGAAAAAGCGACCTCTAATAATAAATGCGAAACCATGAAATATACGGTAATTCAGCAGTGAACCGAAACCGAGACGTGCAAGAGCGCAACTGCCATATTCTTCCGAGACATCCAGAATGAGTGATCGTCTTCATATCAACCATCAACCGACTTCGTTGTGTGGTTGTTGCACTTACGGTGTAAGTGGTCAGATAAGTTCGCTTACGTCTGACGTCGCTTTCAGCATCTTCAGGACCGTGTAGTAGTGAGTCGCACCACCCGTCTGTTTAGAAATCGCTAAATGCGCAGATTTCATGCACATTGGTTCAGTCGACGGGTCGCTCTGGCACCAATCTTGTGCGGTGATCGCGGTGATTGCGGCGAAGACAAGAAGTACAGCGGCTCTCTTCATGGCTTACTTGCTGTAAGGACCAAACAGTTTAAATAACTTTTGCGGATATCTTCATAGCAGCGTAAGCTTCCAACCACATATACGTTGATATGCTGCAGTCTTTCCTATGACACTCTCATACAGAGAAGATAATGCTGGCGCCTGAAGTTTGCTTCTGATACCGCAATAAGCGCGGTGGTCGGCGCAATACAAGAGGAACAGATACTATTGTCCACCTGGGTCACCACAATAAGGAACTGATGACAACCATTATATTCGTGCACATCAACAAGGATTATGAGCTACAGTATGCTACATATCAGTCTCTCTTGGTCTTAGCCTGTTTGTAAATAATCGATTATATTATTTTATTTTATAACACAAAGGAAGACGGACGACGGCAGGCACTGCATAAGTGTCAAGGTGAGTGATGTTTAAGCCAGTGAGTTATAGGAAGACTGAAAAGACAAAAAGATGGAATACAGATGCCTCATCAACACCGGTTACTTCACATGTGCACTCCAGCAAGGCACTGAACACTTTCGCGACTGTTCACAAGTGGAGTCGTCTTAAGATTTTCTAATAAAATGACCGCCGTCATCAACATAAATTGGTCCCGCACGAAACCAATCTAGACTATACTATCCACTCGTGTGTTTTTTGACGCTAGGTGACCGCAGCACTTGTTCATGTTAACACGTTTGTGTCCCCACTTTCTTTTTATTGCCAATTTTTATTGTAAGGCCATGCCGTGAAGCCACAATCGAGTTGTATTTTTCTACGCGATTAGTGAAAGAAACAAACGCCTCTGAACTGAAAGGCTCGTACCCTTTTGTTCAGAAACAAAAGCTCTGCAAATTGAGCAAACAAATTTTTCGGCGATTTCGGTAAGTTTTTTTCTCCCATCTTTCGTTCGCAAAAAGGTAAAAGACGGAGTGTCAGAATCTGACGCAGAGTAGCACTTACCGAACAACTTTCATAGATGACAATGAGCAACCACCAAAAAGGTCTCAGAGTTAAAATTGCTCTTCAAGCAAAAGCGCAAATCCCCATCCTGACACACTCTCCACTTTTGTTAGTGCAGTCTCACCTTTAAGCGCTGTAAGTGGTGTTACCTGGAAAATATCAGGAGTTAAGGATGTAACCACGTTTCATAAGAACAAGGCTGTTGGACTGGGAATCACCAATAAAGAAAGTGTAGGAAATGATAGTGCCAATGACGATGAGAAGAACCTTCACTCCAGTGTGTGGCGATTGCGCATATGCATATGGTTGCTGGCGAATAACCATGACAGCTTCTGCGCCTTTAAAGATATACACTTCTGAGTCAGTGCCCAAGCGATCGATAGTCAACTTCATTGCCTTCATTTTGATTAAGATAGAAATTACTCCCGGCTGACTTTTGTCGTTGCCTTCCCCGTCGCCAGTGCATGAGCGCCACCCTTGCTTCTGTACAATCAGCCATGCTGCAAGTATGGCATTCTGTGGGCAATGTCTTGTCTGTAGTGGTCATGGACAATGGCATCGAACGCGTCCTCCGCGGCACCCCTACGCATACTCGGCGGAATCACGTTGCCCGTTGGTGCACTGGATTTGCAGCCGCACACCGAACCTGGGAGCAAGTTCCTTGCCGCCGTTCCTGTCTTTGAGGACTTGCACGCTTGCATGGTTTTGGCTGCCGACTACCTTTTGTGCGGTGAGGTTCAGCTCATTATAGATGATGGTGGAGTAAAGCTCCGCTGTTTGTCTCCGAACATTTTCTTGGCCCCCAACTCCAACGTTGAAACGCCGCAACCGAAGATGTCCAGTAGCGAGAGCATCCTCACTGACCTGCAGGAGGCACATCTGTGGACTTCACGGCAGTCGTTGCCCGAGTTTGCTAGTACTGAGCTCAAGAAATCAACGGCTGTCGAGAACACATTTATTCAAGATGTGCCTGTTTTTGGGGGGGATCTGCCAGCCTAGCGTGCGCTTCTACTGACAATGACGGGCAGCTCACCCGAGTGCTACCCGAGTGTCGTGTGGTACCCCAGGATGCAGCCTGCGTCTACGGGGGGACCCGACGCTTAGGTCAGACAGCGGACAACACGCACGAAGCACCGAAGGATGGTTTAAATCAATGCGCGGAACAACGACGGCGTAATCTCGTGCGACGGCCGTCACGACACCGTCAGTTGCGACCACCGCAGCTATCATCGGCCGACTTCCGAAGCAAGTCGCAGCGTGTCTGTGAACAGCCTCCACGTTGCAGCCAGTGCCGCCTCGCAGAGGCCTTAGTGTCAGCGGTTGAGTTTCAAGGCCTTGGACCTCTGAATGTTTTCCTCTGAGAGGACACAGCCATCACCTGTGAAGAGCCATTTTTTGCCAGGGCTCCATGTTCGCAGCGTGGCCGAGTGTAGCGAAGATAAAGCGGCGCTCGGGCGCGGAAAAGGCTCGGCGAGTAAAGTAGTAGAGAAGACCACGCAGTGGAGAGAATAAGAACAGCCGGCCCAGCATATGTGCGTTGGTTCTCGTCTCTCGTCTATATATATATATATATATATATATATATATATATATATATATATATATATATATATATATATATATATATATATATATATATATATATATATATATATATATACAACCGGAAAGTTCCGTGGGTTCGGTATGTGTAAGAAAAAATCGGATACACGTACGAGAGAGCAATACTTTTAAGTGCGAATGCACTTTATAAGCGACCCTGAATCCGCCGTCATCCGCGCTCCTCTTCCTCTCCCCTAGCAATGGCGCGAGGAGCGGAAAAGAGCGTCTGTAGCAACGGCGCAGCGACGTCACACCCCACGTGACTGCGCGCGCTCCGCCTTCTCACCGCGGTTTGCGCGGGCGCGCGCCGCTCCTCGCACCGCTCTCCGCGGCGTGACGTCACGGCGCGCTGTGCAGCTGGCGCCTCGCGCCGTGGCTGCGCGCGCCGCGCCGTCTCCTCGCACCCTCTCCGCGCCGTGACGTCACGGCGCCATGCAGCTGGCGCGCCTCTCCCCCCCCGTTAGGTTTGCACTCACCCTCGACGCGCGCTCTCCCTCGCCTGACAGCTCCCGTGCATTCGCTCTTAACCATGTTCACCCTCGGGGAAACGCTTGGGAGTTTTATGCCTTACGTTTCGCCCGAGGCACGGCCTTCGTCTGAGAATGAAGTGGATAAAACGGCCGGAACGCCAGGCATAAAAGTATTGCGCTCTCATACGTGTACCTGATTTTTTTCTTATATATATATATATATATATATATATATATATATATATATATATATATATATATATATATATATATATATATATATATATATATATATATATATATATATAAAGGCACAAATACAAATAAATCACGCAAAAAAATTCCAACGCACCCGTCCGGGATATTCGAAACAGCGCCCCCTCGCTCCGCAGCGCGCTGCATTAGACCACTCAGCCAAGCGCCATGATTGCGCCGCAATAATAACGGCGACCTATTCAGGTACACCAATTACCGCTGGTAGAACACACATTTCGCAGTAGCTTGAGTGTGTTTTGGATCACGCAATGCGCCTACATTTTCTTTCAATTAGAAAACTGCCCTTGAGACGAGCACGAAAAGGTGGTCCCTTACTGTACATATTTGTGATGTGACACGAAAAAAAGGAAAAGAACACCGCGCACACTTCTGTTAGGCCCCACCGCGAGGCAGGAGACGCCGACAGGTTATTCCACGCACCACACATTAAAAAAGAAAAACAAATATCTAGGTGCGTGAGGTTGTGCGTGTCGAAAGCTGCAGCGCGTTGCTGAAACACGAAGGCGTAACAAATGTGTCAGTTGCTGGTTCACGCTTGTCCTGTGTATGCCTGCGTATTATCCTCGAGCGTCCGTCTTTTTTCTTCAGCGGGAAGCTGCAAATATCGAGCTGCTTGTCGTCTTCGTGTAACATTCCAACATGGCCAGGAATGAGGGACATTGACGTAGTTGAGGCAGTAGCCACCAGATGCCACTACTGAAGCTGAAATTGCACACGCGTGCGCTACCCGCGCCAGTGCAGCCAGTGGCGAGGGGGGACTTGAAAAACCCTCACCGTCTCGCTTTCCCTCCCACGCTCCCAAGCATTGTATCCCCCCTTAGCTCGACAAAGGCGCTGCGCCGCGCTCCCGACCGGGATGCAGAAATTAGTGTCTTGTAATCGCATTCACTGGTCCGCCCTTGCGGCAAAACTCTGACTTTTACACGAAAGTGTTTTATGCCGGGGTCCACGAAGATTTCAGTGACGTATTTCCATCACAGAAATGACCTCGAAAAATTACACATGATGAGATGACAAAAAAAAAAAAAGCTCCGTCAACTGGAGTCGAACCTATGACCTTTTGGTCCGCGACCAGCGATGTCGCGCGCGCTATCCACTGCGCGACGGGGTCATACTTTGTAAGCTTTACAAACGCGCCTTTTATATCTACCACTGTCATCTCACAGGGATCTTGCTTAAGTGAAGTGGTGCATTATGACCGTGCAATCCTCGTTTAATTCCTCCAAAGCGTCATTCCTACGCGTCCGTCCCATTCGGCGCGTTTCGTATAGGAAAATTGCAATTTTGTCGACGCATTAACACTTTGCCAGTGGGCGACGTTACGGCCGAGCTTCGGCGTCGTTCATAGCATCTATTCATACCGAAAAAAACTCTGCGATGCGCGAGTGCTTAGCGTGGCCCTAACTCCGCGTTCCCAACTTACGCTCGCCCAGCGAAAAGTCGCAGCCAGCCCACGGGGAAAATACGACGCTCGTTGCGCCTCCTTCTGGTCGGTCAGTGGTGTTCAAAATTGAAGGACACTTTGTACATTCAAAAGTGTGTTCGGCGAACCGACTGACTATGCCATGTCTTTTTTCTTTGACCCTCTCATTGGGATGGCACACAAACGGAATGTGTGCGTGTTTCCTTTTTTTAATTTTTTAACGCCAATCGCTGCGACGCGAAAGACCAATCTGCCTCCGTTCGCGTGCATTCGTATTTTTTTCGCGCTTTGCGCATCGCACAAACGGCATCCGCGTTCCAGCGCTCAAATTGAAGGACACTGTCAATTCCAAAGTGTTTTCCGCGAGCGCCTGTGCACATTCAGACGGGTTCGGTCAAAATGGAACGCGATGTGCGCGTCTCCCTCCTTGCATGCATGGAAACGCTGGGCACAGCGACGTTAGGCAAGCAAAGCGCGGGCGCTGTAGAGTCCGACGCGACCGGCGTCTGTTTGCGCACCCCGGCGGCCACCTGGCACCGTGCCAGGGATCGGACGGAGGGAAGGACGGATGGACGTACGGACGGACGGACTTGAGCATGAGCCATTAAAGACGTTCGCCTTAATAACTCTGATATGAAGCGAGTAGGCGACCTTAGCCTAAGTTCGGCGTCCACCGTCCAATCAGCGACGCTCTTCTGGGTGGCACACCACTTTCTCTGATTCCGCTCTCACTGTACAGTTTACCACAAGCATCTAAGGCCACAAGGGTTTGTTTATTCATTGATCATGGACGTT
>JALIZH010001455.1:0-14950 GCA_030522465.1 Rhipicephalus appendiculatus
TTCGGCCCCCTGGACCCGATGGTCTCCCCGTCGAGTTCTATATCCAGTTTTGGCCCATTATTGGCCCATTTATGTCGCGTGTCATCAGGCGCTGTTTCCGCGATCTTTCCCTCCCGCACTCTTTCCGCAGCGGCCGTATTACACTGATACCCAAGAAAGACTCCCAATCCACGCGACCCGAAGATTGGCGCCCCATCACCCTTCTTAATGCCGATTACAAACTCCTCGCTAACATTCTGGTACGCCGCATCAGTCCGTCTCTTTCATCGCTAATAGCTCCCCACCAAGTCTGTTCCATTCCGGGCCGCAACATTCATAGTCATACCTGGCTCACGCGTGACATAATGCAATACACGACTGGACGATGCGCCCAGGGGGTTACTGGTTTCCTTAGATCAGGAAAAGGCTTTTGACTTCGTTGAACATACCTATTTATTCAATGTCTTACAAGCATTCGGTTTTCCTGCCAAGTTTATCCGCCTCATCCATGCTATGTACGCTAACTCCGAGAGTACCCTTTTCCTAGATTCGCGCGAGAGCCGCCCATTCCAGGTTACACGAGGAGTCCGCCAGGGCTGTCCTCTCTCCCCCCGTCTTATTCGTCCTGGCCTTAGAACCCTTTTTTAAGGGCCATCGAACGAGATCCACAAATTCGTGGCTTACCCCTTCCTGGTCGCAATGAAGTTAAAGTAACTGCCTATGCCGATGATATTACTCTGTACATACACAACGAACAGTCACTGCAGCACGTCCTGAATGCCTTTTCCAATTTTGGCGTGATTTCTGGTGCTCGTTTAAATTTGTCAAAAAGCCAGTATTTATTCATTGGAAACCCTGCCGGACGTATTAATATCACGTTGCCTTTGCAGTGGTCCCCCACCATGGAGATACTAGGTGTTACTTACAATGCTTTCGGTATTCAGGAAAATATCTGGACATCTGTTATACAAGCTCTAACAAAAAAATATAGACGATGCTAAGTACTTTGAATTTCCCCTGTTAGAACGCCGGTACTTGTCGCAATCGGTCTACCTCGGCAAATTTTGGTATTTGTGTCACACCGTCAAACCCCGCTCCGCGTTTCACAGAAAGTTCAGCGTTTAATCACCTCGTTCTTTTGGTCTGGTGGTACGGAATTATTATCGCGCCCCGCGTTAGCGCAACCGCGCAGCCAAGGAGGCTTCGCGTTCCCCTGACGTGGCCGTTACGGCTTCCATCCTGTCCCTCCGCACTTTATTGCGCGTTTTAAATAATGAAGGTACACCTGCACAGGCACTCGCACGTTACTACCTAGGTCCATCCCTACGTGTCCTAGTGGCCGCTGGTCCTATCAACTGTGGTCCGCAGTCCTCCCATTTACCGACTGTGTATCGTGCCCTCCTGGCCTTCCACCGCCGTCTAGAGACTACATGCCCAGCGATCGATGTCGCCGAAGCGAAAGTGGTGGACACAATGGCCGCCCTTATGCAGCCTTTGGTGCCCCGACAACGGCATGCGGTAATGAATCGCCCTTGGAAACACATGGTCGCAACGGCGTTGCCGGGTCACCTTCGTGACTTTGTTTGGCGATGGGACTGGGGCTTGCTCCCCACTCGAGATCGGCTGCAACGATGGCAGGTGGTACGCACCTCCACTTGCCCCAACTGCGTTGTGGTTGAGACCAACCGACATGCGACGATCGAATGCGTGGTCGCCCGCCTTTTTTGGCGTGCAGTCCATGCTGGGTTTCGTGGGCAGGGTGTCCGAGTATTCGTGTCCAGCGGCCAGTTCCCACGGGGCGCTTCGCGGCACTCTTAGTAGTTGCCGGCCTGTTCAGCCTTTGGCGCAACCGCTGCGAAGCCGTCGCTGGGAATTGCCGTCGACGGGCCTTATGGCCAATACTGGGGCGCATGAGGCGCGAGATCCTCGCGTTTCTCTCGGAGGAGCTTTTCTTTTTGGGGGGAGCGCGAGTTTCTGCGCCATTGGTCATGCCCTTTTGTTTACGTTCAGAATGGACGAGTCCAACTTATTTTTCGGCCTACATGGTGCTAGGCCGCACCATCGGGTCGTGGTGTACTTGTCTCCTTACCCTTTTGACCTCTTCTGTATTGTGCCATTTGTCAGCTATGTGCATTTTTTGTTACGCTGATCTGACTTCTGTTGTTCTCCTTATTGGAAAGTGTTTCAGTTTTTGTAATGTACAATGGTGAAAATGTGAATGTATCCCTGTGCACTGATATGTCATGCATAATTTATGCTCTGTACATAGTGTAAATAAATTTTTTCTAAACAGAAACTCGCTAGCAGACGCTGCCTGCGTCGGCGTCGCGAGGCGAGAGAGGGGGGAGCGTAGGAGAGGAGAGAGAGGGGGGTCTCACGCATGCGCAGTGGGAGTGGTGAACGCCGTGGGCAGGGATGCCTAGAGGAGAGAGGGGGGAGTGTAAGAGGGGAGAGAGGAGGGGAGGCGCATGCGCAGGGAGGGTGTGGTTGCCGCGGGCAGGGATGCCTAGAGGGGGGGAGAGGAGGTTTTTATTTATTTTTTTAAAGGTTTTGCGCATGCGCAGTAAGGGTGGGCACGCGGCACACCACCACCACCGGATTAAGCTTCGCCATAAGATGCTTCACATCTAAAAAAACTTCCCCATCTCCCGCTAAAGGGAACGATGTGTGGATGCGAAGCAGCGGGGATGGCTGGCTTGAGCGGGAGAAACGTCGCCGCTCCCGTTTCGCGGCAGCGGCCCGGGCGCTCATCGCGGCGCTGCACAGGAGAGAGAATGAGGCGCGCTCGCTCCGTCATTTTTATACCGCGGTACTACCGTGGCGCTCCCAGCGGAGTATGTAGCTATCGCACCACCTGTCGTGCGCGTCACTCCGTACCGTAGAGGATTCCAAGAGGAGAGAACAGGGGAACCATAGGAGAGGCGAGAGAGGGGGGAGGGGACGCGCATGCGCTGCGGGGGTGTGGGACGCGGGAAGGAGGGACGGACAAAGCCCCCGCAAGCACATGCAAGCAAGATCAAGGAATGGAGTCAACGGGACGCGGGCGCACCTCCGCAGAGTAGAGGATTGAAAGAGGATAGAAAGGGGGAGCGTAGGAGAGTAAAGAGATGGGGTGTGGGAGGCGGGAAGGAGGGACTGACAAAGCCCCCGCAAGCACATGCAAGCAAGATCAAAGAATGGAGTCAACGGGACGTGGGCGCCGCTCCGTAGAGCAGAGATTCCTAGAGAAGAGAAATGGGGGGAGCGTAGAAGAGGAGAGAGAGGATGAGGGGACGCGCGTGCGCTGTGGGGGGTGTGGGACGCGGGCGCCGCTCCGTAGAGTAGAGGATTCCAAGAGGAGAGAAAGGGGGGAGCGTAGGAGAGGAGAGGGGGGCGTGGAACGCGGGACGTGGGAAGGAGGGACAGACAAAGCCCCCGCAAGCACATGCAAGGAAGATTAAGGAATGGAGTCAATGGCGGCGACAGACACCACCGGTGGTGCGTGTTATTCTTTGCTTGCACCCGCCACCTGCCAAGCCATGGCTAAGCAGCCACTCTGTGCTCTCGGCCCGGACTCTTGCGACTGTGATGGTGGTTGACGGCCTTAGCGTACTACAGTGTTCAGGTTCGCATAGTGGGTGCTTCCCTACTTCATGAAAGTGGCCGGACGCGGGGCGCGGGACGCCGGCCGCGGGAGGGACGGACACAGCCCCGAGCATAAGATGCTTCACATCTAAAGCTTCCGCATCTCCCGCTAAATGGAACCATGTGTGGATGCGAAGCAGCGGGGAGATGGCTGCCTTGAGCGGTAGAAACGTCGCCGCTCCCGATTCGCGGCAGTGGCCCGGGCGCTCATCGCGGCGCTACACAGGAGAGAGAATAAGGCGCGCGCGCTCCGTCATTTTCATACCGCGGAACTACCGTGGCGCCCCCCAGCGGAGTATGCAGTTGTCGCACCACCTGTGATGCGCGTCGCTCCGTAGAGTAGAGGATTCCTAGAGGAGAGGACGGGGGGACCGTAGGAGGGGAGAGAGAGAGGGGACGCGAATGCACTGTTTGGGTGTGTGACGCGGGAAGGACAAAGCCCCCGCAAGCACATGCAAGCAAGATCAAGGAATGACGTCAACGGGACGCGGGCGCCGCTCTGTAGTGCAGAGGATTCCTAGAGGCGAGAAAGGGGGGAGTGTAGGAGAGGAGAGAGAGGGGGGTGTGGGACGCGGGAAGGAGGGACGGACAAAGCCCCCGCAAGCACATGCAAGAGAGAGGACGCACATCCCACAGCGGATGTGCGTCCTCTCTCTCCTCTACGCTCACCCCCTCTCTCCCCTCTAGGAATCCTCTATGGAGCCATATAAGAACCCCTATCCCTCCACTTCACCGACCATAAAGCCGTTATAATGAAGGGGGACCAGGAGCCACGTCTAGCTACCATTTACGAATAAATAAAATTTCTTGTATATATATATTAGACCTGTGCGCCGGTCCCAAAATTGCCGGCGGCGGCGCGCCGGTGTTTCCACCTCCGGCGGCGGCGCGTCACCGGCGCGGGGCGGCGCGCGGAGGGGGGGGTAGATTCAAGAGTTGGTGGACATTAAAATTTTACCTTTGAATTTTCAAAAAACAATCTATTTCCCCAAAAGGGTGAAGCAGTGAATGCGATAGCAACATGTTTTAGTGTTTTAGCCAACTAAGGCGCAACTAAGGCAGCTAACTCTTTTTCATCCGATCTCACGAAGCTGCAAAACGCTGTAGTATGGGAATACGGCCGCTCAAGGGAAAAAAGCGGTTTTCGTGCAGTTTGTCGTATCAGTGGTCACAGCACGAAGCGGTGAGATCATAGCGCGTAGAGGGAATACGAGCCATTTGCTGATGCCTGCCGAGATAGCGCGCGCGAGAGCACTCGCGACAGCGCCCGCATAGGCAAAGTTCACAGTTGCGGCTTGCGCCAGGAAGGCCCCCCTACCCCGGCGTCCCGTCATTCTTCTTCAACCAGGAAAAGACGGACAGGTCTTCATTTCTGGTTGAGGAGCAATCAACGGCAGGCCTCCCCACGCGGAGTAATGTTACAGCATGCACCCTCCGTGCGAGGGAGATGGGCAGCTTGTTTCGTCTATGCTTCAGCCGTGTTCCTCGCTAGCACTCACTAGCCTTTAATCACGGGTACAGCACACGATGCGCGTAAAAACTTATCGATTTGGATTTTGTACGGAACATAACGGTGACGATGAAAACCTGTACAATGTGTCCATATAATTGTTATCGCAATAAAGAAAAATAGAAAAATCCGTGGAAGCGGGCTGGCCTTTTTTCTGGAAAGCTGCATCGTCTTCACTGTTGAGAGTTAGTTCGCTGGAAGAACCAAATAATGGCGCCTCTTCCCTTGGTTTCGCTCTCGCCTTTGCTGCTATTCCTACAGGCGATATCTCCTCGACACTTATTTCTTCATAAGTCACGTGTCGAATGTGAGCGCTAAGTGTTGAGCCTATCAGGATTTCGAGCTTGTGGGCTACACTCTGTTATTTCTGCTTGCGCAATCGGAAACTCAAAAAATGAAGTGAAATCAGTTCATCGCGCATTATAATCATGCGATGTGAGGAAGAACGGGTGGGCGAATACGTGACAAAGCAGGGTGACAATTCGCAACTGGTATCTCGTATATGGGCCAATCGAGAGTATGTGCCCTAATCATTTCACGTGAATCACCGTTCTTGCGTCCCGAAGACCACCAAACAAAAAAAAAAAAAAAGAAAAAAAAAAAACGCCGAGAAAATAACGCACCCGATTTTCTATCTTCGGAGGGTGTTTTCAGGGTTGCCGTTGGTGGCTACTTTGTGAAATATCGACTACTTCAGGACCCCGTCTGTCTACGAAAATTTCAGCTTGGCACCATGGCTACTTTTTGGCTACATTGAACTTCCTTTGTGGCTCACTTAGTAGCCAATATTCTTATTAATTTAATGTAAACGAACAAGCAAGCCTAAAGATCACTCACTAGTTTCAACCTTTTCGGTCCCTCTAGCCGATGCGCACGCATGTACTCGCCCCACCAGCAGGCTGGTGCGCATTGAGGTACCACTACGCGACGCAAGGCGCGCCTGCAAGGATGGAATGACCAAGTTGCGCGTATTTTGGCAAACGCATGGCTAGCACGCTGTTCACACTGCGCGCTATATATTCAGACGTCAGTTTCTAATGCTGATAGGATAGCGCGTTCTCGCGCGAACTTGACCAAAAACAAAAATCTGCACCTAAGTGAAGCTGGTCTGAAATTATGGTAAGTATACTAACCGATTTTAGTATCCGGCTACAAGAAAAGCTTTTTCAACGTTTAACTAACTTATTGAGTTTAATGCTCTAGAATCGTTCTGTCTCTGGAAAGAACTCTATCTTGCGTAAATTATATACAGGTGCACTCAATTTATACTAACCACCCACTTCGATAGAGTTGCTGCGCCTTTGGGACGTAAAACCCCACATTTTATTATTATTATTATTATTATTATTATTATTATTATTATTATTATTATTATTATTATTATTATTATTATTATTATTATTATTGTAGTTGCTGCGCCGCCTGGTGGAAAATGTGGTTTATAGAACTAAATGTCAAAGAACGCGAAGTTATTTGTGTGACCCAAATCCCTAAAAGCCATATTTACATATTGAATAGCGTTGATATAGAACCTCGTCGCTTCTAATGAGTATTTATGTGGTCATATCTCATGTAATATAACCAGGAAGAACCTAATGTTCTTTCTAACTGCAATCACACTGCCAGCATAACAGCCATGAAATCCAGCCTTTGAAATCCAGTCTCTAACAGCACATCGAAATATTTCGCGCTTGAACTTATTTCATAGAAAATACCATGTCCTTCGCGACACATTTATTTTATCACCGCAATATGCCTGATCGCTTTGGTGATCGCTATGAGGTCGGTATTCTATTCAGCGAAACACGAAGCTTTTCTACTGCACGCAGCAAACCAGTGGAATAACCTTCCTTGCCGGTGAAGTGGTGATAATTATCGTTTTCGCGAAGCAGGAGCTGCCATTGCACAAGTACTAGCCTGTTAGAAAGTCTGTTCAGTGTTACTTTTTGCTCCCTGTATTCTTTCACGTTTTAAATGCGAAGCATTTCTTAGCGAACTTCGGCGACTTTGAGCGTATCTATCTATCTAGCTATCTATCTATCTAGCCACCTACGACTTTGTGCTCTCCTGGCCGTATCGTTAATGGGATTTATACCAAATTTGGTATGGCATAACATGACCGTATTGCGAACATAAATGGCTGGTCATATCATGAAAATCTTGACTAGCTTGTCATGAAAAGCATGATTTACCTGCCACGCTCATGGCGCGCTCCCGGCCGTTTGGTTAGCTTGATATACACCAAATTTGGGATAGAGTGACGTGACTGTATGATGAACATAAATGACCAGTGGTAATATGGAAATCATGACTTGTCATGTGCGACATGACTTGCATGCCACGCTCATGGCGCGCTCGCGGCCGTTTCGTTAGCCTGATATACACCAAATTTGGTATTGAGTGACGTGACTGTATGACGAACAAAAATGACCAGTGGTAATATGAAAATCATGACTTGTCATGTGCGACATGACTTGCATGCCACGCTCATGGCGCGCTCACGGCCGTTTCGTTAGCTTGACATACACCAAATTTGGTATTGAGTGACGTGATTGTATGACGAACAAAAATGACCAGTGGTAATATGAAAATCATGACTTGTCATGTGCGACATGACTTGCATGCCACGCTCATGGCGCGCTCGCGGCCGTTTAGTTAGCCTGATATACACCAAATTTGGTATTGAGTGACGTGACTGTATGACGAACATAAATCATCAGTGGTAATATGGAAATCATGACTTGTCATGTGCGACATGACTTGCATGCCACGCTCATGGCGCGCTCGCGGCCGTTTCGTTAGCTTGATATACACCAAATTTGGTATTGCGTGACGTGACTGTATGACGAACATAAATGACAGGTCCTAACATGTAAAACATGACATGCAAATTTTGTAAAGCATGATTTGGCTGCTTCGCATTACATCGATTCCCACAGTGCGTGGGATCTGCCGGTTTTTTCTTCATCTATTCCACTATACTCTCTAATGCTCTTGGGCTTGAGGCTAAATAAATAAATAAATAAATAAATAAATAAATAAATAAATAAATAAATACTCTTTTTTAAAAGCTCACTTGTGGCTTGAAGACCAAGGAAGGGCAAGAAATCGTGGTCTTAACTCTATGTTTTTACATATTCGAAATCATATTTGCTGTATAATAATAAAAACTCTAGCCATAATACCACTTTTGTTCTTATTGGCTACAAATTTGGCGATAAATTATATAGAATGGCTACTTTTAGCTTGAATTCGGACTCCTTTTTAAATCTAGCCAACGGCAACCCTGGCTGTTTTGTTGACATTAAAAAGACAGGGCGTGCAAACACGGACAAAAGAGAGTAGTCAAGACACCGCAAACGCCGCTTCTGAAAAATCGTACAGCGGCGGTAAAGAAGGCGGACAAAAAAAAAAAAAATGGTTGTCACTTCAGCTTTGCACTTGAGGTGCCAAAGCTGAAGGAAGTGCGGAGCTGGGAGCCTCCTTTGTTCTTCTACGGTTTTCTCTTTCTTTTTCCGTTTCCGCTTTTTCTGTCCTTTTTTCCTTTATTTTTTAGTGATTTCTTCCTCTTTTTTTTCTTTATCTATTTCTTTCTCTTGCTCTGTCTGTTTTTCTTCCTATTTATTTCCTTTCTTTGCCTCTGTTTCTATGGTTTGCTTGCTTCCTCTTTCTTTTTTATTTTTATACGTGATTTTGTCTGTGTTACGCCAAACGACGACAGCATACAACAGCGTACGACAGCCGGGGCCCCTAAACTGCTCCGCACTTAAAATCCTTGTCTGCGCATTCCCAGGGAAAAGGCGATACCTATCAGTCAGTTGTGCGTGATGCTCTACGTGAGAGATAACTGGTCACTCTCCTGAGTTCACTCTTGCGTGTTTTCACCTCGTGTCCCTTTAACATGAATATCTACCACCTAACTCAGCTATCGGTTATTCTAAGTTTTTCATTGCCTTTACTTCTCTATTTATCGACTTACTTGATACAAAAAGTAAGGAAAAAGGTACATTAACCCATCAATATATATTACTTATCAATTTTATTTATGTACAATGTAGTAGGCCCAAGACTCCACCAAAATGCTATCTAGAGAGTTGGGTCGTCACCCTTTAAGGCTGTAGGACGCCGCAGCGTTGAGGTCAGGCAATACTATTGAGACTTCTGGAGGAGAGAAAAATACAACTTCCGGGGAGCTATTCTCGATGTGTATATCTAAAGAAGATATGTCCACAGTCGATTTCGGCAGAGCACATTCGCTTAGTCTAAAAACACAGCATATCCACGGAGTGAATGATGATGAGTGGGCGAAGCTGCGGAGGTTCATCGGTAAACCGTGAATCTTCCGTGAATTCTGCCCGGTACATCATCAACGACGTGAGATCGGGCGCAGTTCTACTAAATGGTCGATGAGAGTCATGGCGACTCGCAGCTCACTTTAATTTTACATGTACGTTGTGAATTTTTTTATTGTTTAATCACGCACAGGAGACATCTCACACAGGCACTACCTTGGAGGTCGAAATCCAGTGCCTACTGGCTACTCAGAATGCATGGACAACCGAGGACCGCCAAGGTGATGCCGTAAGGAGCTTCGCCCCTAAATATATTCATCATATACAAGTACCGCCATCTAGCGGACATTCCAAGAACTAAACGAGAGGTGGCGTGGAGGTGGCTACCTACTACATACATCGAGGACGCACGACCCACGGCTTAAGGAGCTTCGCCTCTAAAAGCGGTGAGCCGGGATGTTTGCTCTTGACCACGTCGATGCACCGTACCCGCCAGCACATTCCCAGCGTAAGAAGAAAGTAGACGAAATTTACAGAAACCGTAAGTTGTAAAGTCTGAATCTGCGTATGAGTGTGTCCCAGATGTCTGAGAACGATGCAGAGAATGCGTACCCAGCTTCACAGGTGCATTAGATGGGCGGCCGCATTAACCCTTTCGCGACCGTCGACGGGTATAGTCGTCATGAGATTTTCTTACAATAGGACTGATGACCACTATACTCGTCCTCAACAAAAATTGGCTCCACGCGGAACCAATGACGCCTGTATCCGCTGTAGCTGTGTTTTTCGATGCAAGATGGTCCCACTTCTCCATGTTTTTTCAATAGAGTTTATTCCTCTTTCTCCCGTGTGTCACGTTTCATTGCAGTGCCGCCTCTGATACAGCGCATGCGATATCTTTGTACGCTATTAGAAAAATAAAGAAATGCGTTATTTCATTAAAATAATGGTGCCATTTGATACAGAAAAAAAAGAAGCTCTACAATGTTTTCGGTCGTTTTCCCAAGTTTTTTTCTTTCGGTCGCGATAGGGTTAAACCTAATTCGATGGCTTACGCACCTTTATCCCTTCCCCCACTGTAGGGTAGTAAACCAGACTTGCCTTTGCTTATTATCCCTGCCTTTCCTTGCATCTCTCTCTCTCTCTCTCTACGCGATCACAATTTGCGCACGGCCTCCGAGATGTACACCCAAAAGTGGATGTCTGGGGGCTGCGTTCGCTGCGTTGAAGCGCACTCCGTTCCTTCATTAGTGTCGAGAGTTGTGAAAGCTCCGTTACATCAAATTGACGTTGCGGAAGAAGAACCGGAAAGAGGGGGCGAGATCACCGCCGAACTCCAGCCAATCAGCTGCGGCCGAAATGGATAGTCCACTATGGGTACACATCGAGAACTCTACAGCCATACAAAAAAAAAAAAAAGATGAAACAGGAGCATGCTGGGAACTGTGACCAGAGCATGGAGCACGAGGGGGGAGGGGGCGTCAGCGAGGGTTGGTTTGTGAACGGAAGGCGCGCAAGCTCGCGAATTTTCGTTTTGCGCCCATCGGTTCACCGAGAAAAAGGAAAACAAGGGCATGATGGCAATTGTGACACAAGCCCGAATAGGTTGCGGCTTCACAGGAGGTTGGCTTATAGATGCTAGGCACGCTCACTCCTATTTTTTTCCCTGTATGGTATAAGCGCATTCCGTTCCTCTAATTTGAGTCTAGAGTTATGAAAACTTGGTGGCGTCAAAATGGCGTTGAAGACGAAGAACCGGAAAGAGAGGCCGCGCTGCTGGTCATGCTCCCACCAATGAGCGGCGGCTGAAATGGAGAGTCCATTACATGGACACATCAAGAAGAGCTCCCCCGGTGATGTACTTTATGCCTGGATACCCCGTTCGGGTTCAAATAAGGGACTAACGGCGGCGCGCCGCAAATATTGAGCGGCGGCGGCGGCGGCGTGGTCACTTTCGGGATCTCGGCGGCGGCGCGAGCGGCGTGAGTAAAAACAGGCGGCGGCGGCGGCGGCGGCGCGGCGGCGCACAGCTCTAATTATATATACACACAGTGTTTGTCACGTCTTTGACGATGTACTGGACGAAAATTCACGGAAGATTCACGGTTTACCGATGAACCTCCAGAGCTTCGCCGACTCATCATCATTCACTCCGTGGATATGCTGTGATTTTTTAAATTCAAGCTCCTGTGAGGTCCAGAAATTAAAAAGTGCGTTAGCGCACTGCGTCTGCTTCGCCCACCTCGTCTTTGTGGCATCGCGTTAGTGAAAAAAAAAAAAACTTCCCCTTCTCCCGCTAAAGGAAACCATGTGTGGATGCGAAGCAGCGGAGATGGCTGGCTCGAGCGGAAGAAACGTCGCCGCTCCCGTTTCGCGGCAGCGGCCCGGGCGCTCATCGCGGCGCTGCACAGGAGAGAGAATGAGGCCCGCTCGCTCCGTCATTTTCATACCGCGGTACTACCGTGGCGCTCCTAGCGGAGTATGCAGCTGTCGCACCACCTGTAGTGCCCGCCGCTCCGTACAGTAGAGGATTCCAAGAGGAGAGAACGGGGGGACCATAGGAGAGGAGAGAGAGGGGACGCGCATGCGCTGCGGGGGTGTGGGACGCGGGAAGGAGGGACGGAAAAAGCCCCCCGCAAGCACATGCAAGCAAGATCAAGGAATAGAGTCAACGGGACGCGGGCGCACCTCCGTAGAGTAGAGGATTCCTAGAGGAGAGAAAGGACGGGAGCGTAGGAGAGGAGAGAAAGTTGCTGTGGGACGCGGGAAGGACGAAGCCCCCGCAAGCACATACAAGCAAGATCAAGGAATGGAGTCAACTGGGGGACAGACACCACGTGCGCGTTATTCTTTGCTTGCACCCTCCACCTGCCTAGCCATTGCTAAGCAGCCACTCTGTGCTCTCGCTCATGACTGATGACTGTGGTGGTGGTTGACGGCCTTATTGTACTAAAGTGTCCTGGTTCGCATAGTGCCTGCTTCCCTACTTGATGAAAGCGACCGGACGCGGGACACGGGAGGGACGGACACAGCCCCAAGCATAAGATGCTTCGCATCTAATCAGTGGCATAATCTGTCATCGCTTAGTCTACTCTAACGAGGAGGGCGAACAATGAGGTATCTTCTTTCGCTATTATTTACATCGCTCGTTTGCTTTGATGCTGCTAGGACTGCCGAGGCGATGCCAAGCCCTAGAAGTGGTATGATGTTAAGTGAGCAGATGTCGCCACAACATTAGCGTCGGTGATGCGTTGACGATGCGAAACACCCTGAATGTCTTTGTTTCCTGTTCCGATAATGTGCTGCTCCGCTCAAGAATGGTACGCGATTGCTGCTGAAAGTGCGTCGACCGTACTGTCAAAAAAGAACTCGGTTAGAAAACGCCAGTATGAACGCTGTTATGAAAAGAACCGCGTTCCTTACAAACGCCAGCGAACACACCCTGCAAAAGTGGGTTTCTGAACATTACGAAACAGCGAGGTGGCGTTCCCGAAGAGGTCCTTGCATTTTGTTTTAACTGGAGGAAGTAAGTATTGACAAGGTAGGTGATCCTACGCCATAGAGACGACGTTCAGACGATGCGACGCGGATGAACACGTCTTCAGGGGGGCTTTCGCCTTTCCTATTGGCTAACAAGCCCTGCAGCTTCCATAGTGCTGCAAGGTACTTCTGAGATGGAGCATTGTAGGCCGACTAGCGGAGCGAGTAGAAACTACCGCTTTCCATCCCTGGTATTCTCCCATGATTCCTCGCTGGCGCGCCTGTCGGCCCGTAGTGCTCTGTCGCATGGCTCCCCCCTCTGCGATTCTCCGCTAATTTGTTAACACGAAGGCTTCCGTGAGACGGAATATCCTGCTATTCTCCGCAAAGCTGGCGATAATCAACGCAGCCAAACACGGAGAACGAAAGTCTGTCGTAGCCGCTGCTCAAAAAGCGCGCCGAGTACAATATTTAAGTAGAAGGCCGCCATTAAGACCAGGAGGTCTAGAAGCTTCCGGCGGCGGAGTATGCACAGCTGCGCATGAACATGTGGATGCGCTGTTTACATAGACACCGTATTTTCTCGCCTATATCGCGCCCATTATAACATCCTCTCCGTCAACTAGTACCAAGAAAAAATAAAAATGCCCCCACCTCCCCGAAGGGAATCGTGAGGAAATGCGAATGCATTTCGCGCGCGCTTCACTCCATTTATATATGGTGGTTGTGGTTCGAAGAAGGAAAAGGCGCCTAATTTCTGCAGCCCGGTCGGGAGCACGGCGCAGCGCCTGTTTTTTTTTTTTTGCTTTTGTTCTGTTTTTTTCTTTTTTTATTTATTTTTTATTCTTTTTGTTCTTTTCTCCTTTTTTTTCTTTTTTTTAATTTTTTTTAATTTTTTTTTCATATATAGCTCCGCCGAGCTCCCGCGATGCGAGCGCCCTCACGCACTTGAAATGCATTCGCACTTAAAACTGGAGATGCGTAAAGCACGCAGCGATGGAGCGGTGTTTCCTACTGGAACATGCCAATCGCTGCTAATGGGCAATGAGAGACAGAAGACTCCGACTGGACACAGAGACCCGCAGTCGGCTTTTAGTTAACGCGCACGCTGCGAATTTTTATTGTTCAACAACGCACAGGAGAAATCTCCCACCGGCACCACTTTGGAGGTCAAGATCCATTGCCATATATACGGGATGGACAGTGAACGGTTGTGCAGCGCGAGCAGTCGGTTTTTTCAACCAAGAAACTCGCTAGCAGACGCTGCCTGCGTCGGCGTCGCGAGGCGAGAGAGGGGGGTAGCGTAGGAGAGGAGAGAGAGAGGGGGGGACGCGCATGCGCAGTGGGGGGTGTGGACGCTGTGGGCAGGGATGCCTAGAGGAGGGAGGGGGGAGCGTATTAGAGGAGAGAGAGGGGGGACGCGCATGCGCAGTGGGGAGCGCGGGGAGGGATGCCTAGAGGAGAGAGGGGGGGAGCGTAGGAGGGGAGAGGAGGGGAGGCGCATGCGCAGTGAGGGTGTGGTTGCCGCGGGGAGGGATGCCTAGAGGAGAGAGAGGGAGAGAGGAGGTTTTTTATTTATATTTTTTTAAAGGGCTTGCGCATGCGCAGTATGGGTGGTCACGCCGCCCACCACCACCACCGGATTAAGCTTCGCCATAAGATGCTTCACATCTAACACCTGCCGGCGCTTACCTCCTCAACCTATCCTCCTCCTCCGCGGACAACGCTGGACAACGCTGGACAACGCCGGACAACGCCGGACAACGCCGGACAACGCCGGATGCCTGACATAGCCCGACTATGAAATGCATTCGCATTTAAAAAGTAAGAAGTACAGCCCCACGTATTGCTGTAAAGTCGGCTTCTTTGCGTTATCGTGAAGCGGTGCCGTGAAGCCAATTGGTGCAGCGAAAATATGGCAAATGTTTTAAAAGTTCTATATCGATTTACGCAAATATATCGAACTATTTGCCGCATTTCTGCGAGTTGAATATATGCGGGTGCGACTGTACTGCTTCTAAATACGATCAGAAATGTTTGCTTCAGAAGATCCGCAGTGGCGTCG
>JALIZH010001456.1:0-11469 GCA_030522465.1 Rhipicephalus appendiculatus
GAAGGCGTGCTCTAACTTTGGGATATACTGAGTCAAAAATTTGCGACAGACATGTTTTACGTAGGCTCATGTAGAACTGTTTATTTCTTATATTTTGATATATCTATTCTTCCTCTTCTTCTTCTTCATATTATTATTATTATTATTATTATTATTATTATTATTATTATTATTATTATTATTATTATTATTATCGCCATCATCATGGTCACATTGCTTTATTTTTTACTTCCGTGGGGCGAACTGCCATTAGAGGCAACAGATTATTTTTATATTCAAAATGTTATTTTTTAGTTGATTTCGTTTTCAGTGTTTATTTCTATCTGTTTACTTACTGTTTCGGCCGCAAAGGCTTCTGTGTAGTCCAGCCGATTTCGGCAAAAGAAGATAGGCGTCGCGTGATATCAAGCGCTCGAGGCAGGAGATATATGTCGGTGTGCGCCTCGTTTTCTTTTATATATTTTATATTTCAGTATTTCTGTATTACGAGTACCATGTGACACTCTTTCCTATGAGGATGACTCTGACAATTTCTTGGTGGGATACGCAACCATATTGCTAGGAGTACAGGCGGGAATGCCGCATCGCTGGTCTGCAATATAGGGTTAGTAGTATATGCGTTAAAATCGTGGAAACGTGCAATGAGCTGGTCTCCTGCAGAAGCGACGCCCACGCAGGCAGTTTCTTTTTGCATATGCGCATGCGCTGAGGAAGCTTTCAAACCCCTTGTTTTCAAACCGCGACAGTATCATTGTAGAACGCCACGGAGGGAAAGATAAATATCCAGAGAAGTCATTTTAGATTAGCTGCAAGCCCTACCTATCTGTTTTGCAGATATTTCTACAAACTACCGTAGCTCCGTTGCAGACAAGGTAGGGGAAACAGGCACAGGCTGAGAGCGCTGACATAGAAGATGCTCCTGCTCACACACTTGTGCGCTTGATCGGTTGCTGCGTGAAAAAAACGGAACGTTGCTGCGCCAGATGACAAACTTTCTGCAATGATGCCAAGAATTCATCTAGCTATGCAAAGGCCACATGACTCATGAAACCGCGTGTCTTTCTGCAGGTTGCTTTGTCCGTGATGAGCTCAATTCACCCTCCGAGTTCCTTTATTCAGGGTGTAAATATAGGCAGGTACCAGACACAACTTTTGTGTGGTCGGTGGCATGGCCACGCTGTTTTGTGTGATTGAAAATTTTCCATTAGGTCTATCGGCACAGGTGCGCAACACCTCCTGGTATTATGGGGAAACATGCAAAACATGCGCAAGGTGGTGAGGGTTGGTGAATGTGAATGCTGTTTGGGAGCAAAACCACAATCTCCCGTGGTGGTGTCTGTTATTTCAGGAAAATTCTAGGTAACGTAACGGCGCCAGGTAAACAGGCCCGAGGAACACGTAAACCATGAAGCTTTTACCGTTCCGCGCCTCTTAAAAGACCCCTCGTGAAGGGCCCGTTGCCCTTGTTGTACCGAGAACAGATGATTGAATCAGTGGACAAAAACGATGGACAAAATCCATTTTTTTCGGCGAGAGACAGAGAATAACGTGACAACGCGCCGCGATTTCATGTCGGCCGCACGTCGTCCGCGACACCTCAAGGATGAACAACGACGAAAGAGAAACGTTCGTGAGCACAGGTGACCACATTCTGTGGTTCGCAATATGGAGCCCAAGGCGGACAGCCCCAATTCAAGCGAAAGACGGATGAGCCGACGTCCTAAGCGCTCCATTGCCCCTTTGCGCTATCTCGTTTGTAATGAGGAACCCGCCTTTATCCCGTTGAACCACCCCAAAGAAATAAGTGCGTATCATCAACAGCAAATCGTATATATGGAGCATGTATGCGGTGTGGTCGGCTGATGAAACGCGTTGGACTGCGAAGTGAGGGGCTCGTAGTATAGGCTCCGTTCAGTGGAGTTTGCGAACGCGCTCACGCCATCTATCGCCACGCCGCGGAACCCGCGGGTCGGCCTCGGCGCCGTCGGCGCCGTGGGACGCGGCCTGTGAGGCGGTTCAGTTGGCTTCATTCGGCGAGCGCAGCGGCTGCGACCTCGTGTTAAATTCCATGAACTTTTTAGCTGAGGTGGGCGAGGAGTATGTGGTTAATTTCAAAAGGAGAAAACATCCGTTGGCCGTGTCTGAAGTGCGACTGGATGTGTATGTGTAAGGCGGGGGGGGGGGCGTATCTAGAGGAGAAAGTACAGGCCCGTGCGCTTCTTAAGTCCGGCCGTGTGTAGAACGACGCGGTGCCCTCACGGGTGCCGCGTGCCTCGGAGGGTCTTAGGCGTTCACGTGCTTCTGTTCTGTGGCTCACGTACCGCGCTTGCTCGAACGTAGGCGCCCCACGCACGTGCATTACCGTCCGATCAAGCAGCGGAATCGCCAGCTCGGTCTTTTTAAAAAAAATTAAGACGCACGAGCACTCACTGGTGGGCCACAGTGGCGTAGACAGGGGGGAGGAGGGGGTAAACACCCCCCCCCATCCTCGGAACACGCTTTTTGCACGCACGTACATTTCCCATGCACGTGCAAACGCACGCACGAACATAAATTATGATTGAACCCCCCCCCTCCCCCACTCGAAAAAACATTTCTGGCTACGCTACTGGAAGCTGATATAAGTACGATTCTGACGTAATACTGGATTCGCAGCGTGCCTGGTAACTTCACATATACACGTGTGCGGCGAACCGCCTTACGCGATATGCGCTTTCCTCGTGCGCCAACTTACCGCTGAAAAGTTCATGAATGGGTGCCCTGTCACTGGACGCGCCTTTTTCGACGGCATTCTCCACGTCTGCGGTTGGGAGGCGCATGACGCCTCCTCTTTTCTGTTCATATTGCTAGGTACCAATGGCATAAACATCAAGACGAAGAGAAGGACGACAAAGGATAGACTGGCGCGAGCTCTTCGATTGGCAGCGCACGCCTAACCAGCTGTAAATACATATATGCGTATTCCCTCAAGCCTGTGTCCCCGGAGTCTGTCTTTCCCGTAACGTATTTGGTGGAGGTGCGGGGTATGTTACGGGGGTATGTTAATATAAATGGCAACGGCAGCGCAATGCTTGCAGTTGCCAGCCGCGCCGTACCTGCAGTCGCATGAGCCTTCGAGGACATATCGGTCGGCCTCGTGCAGCTGTAATCAGAATAACTCAAAACAATTACACTCGTGATCGCGAAATCACATGAATCACCCAAGCATGCGTACAGCGCGACCGCCCTATTTTGCGCCAAAGAATTGATCACTTAGTCCATCTTTACGACATGCAAAATGCCCCGTAGTGCATACAGTGCAGTACGCGGTATTCAACGTCACTGTCGCTGAGATGTAAGTGGCTCCTGTACAGTACTTATCGATTCAAACACGGAATTTTGCAACCGCGGGTCATTTGCCAGCTGCCGCATGCATGGCTTTTTGACATTGAGCGAACGGTAAACTAGTGCTCGAACGCAGATTAGTAAATGCAAGATTTTTAGGCAAGTTCAAATGATCGCGTTTGAACCAAAGGACACCATCGTACAATTCATTCCTTCGCCAATTAACCAGCCAAGCCGGCGCGGCGCAGTCGCGCCTCCGCGGCTGTAACAGCTCATCTTCGCTGTCTACCAAATGCAAGCGAAGTCAATTCGCCAAGGCGGGACAAAACGGCAATCTTTAGGATTGAAATGGAAGCGTGCGCTCTACTTAACCGCAAAGAGACGACGTATAGTTGTTTCCCTTGTTGAGAATGACATCGCGCGCTTACAACAACGCCGCCTGTCCCCCTTCACTTCATAAACGTGTCCAGCATCGTACAACTTCTCGCCTTTCAGAAGCACAGATTGACGGAAATACTCTTCCAAGCGCTGCACAGATTTTGAAGCCGCACAGAACTATTGTCGACATTTTGCGCCATCCGAAACTATGCAGGCAGCTGCATTCAAATACACCGCCTCAGCACGCCGCGCCACTCCCCGGCCGACCCGCCGGTTCGAATTTTTGCCACACAGTGGCGCTAGTAGTACTGCTCCGTCGCGCCGCCTGTTCAGTGGGCGAAGGCTATTGAACCCGTAGTTGCGCTCTCCGAAAAACCTTCGTCTGAACTAATTTATTTATGAATGTTACCGATAAATTTATACATACCTATACGGAAAGGCGCGGTGGCGCCGAAGTCGATGCCAGAAGCCCATCAAGAGTGTCAAGTCAAGCTCGAGTTTACTGTAAATTATAGGCATCTTGTTTATGTAGCTTATATCGAAATCAAAGTGAAACGACGCTATTTCAAGACTTGGGGGGTCTGAAACTTGCACTCGCACTGACTGTGTCGGTAAACTTGTTATTAATGCTGAGCCATTCTTTTCTTCTCAGTAGATCCCCCCCCCCCCCCAAAAAAAAAATATCTACGCACTGACCGACTCCTGCAGTTGGGTATTCACAATATTCTGGAAGCGATTGCAGAAGCGCTAGAAAGGGCGCAGATTGTCAGGCTCTGTCCGGGTGGGCAGACGGCTCCTCATCGAGATGGGCGTCCCGTCCGCCAAGGTTGAATACACCTACCAGGGCCCTCCGAATGGGCAAAAAGACAACATCATGATATCCCCGCCCCGCACAATATGCATCCCCAGCGCAACGTGGACACAAGGAAGCTCAGGGCGGTGGCGCTCCTAAGTCGGGCGACAGAACTTCCTGGCGGCAGCTGCTTCGTCTATGCGCCCAGCATGGCAACAGCAATAGTTTTGAAGCAGTGTCGATCAACCACACGAGTTCGAACGTGAATGTCGCTTCGGTACGATGCTCGCTCGTCGTGTGCGGCCGAGCAAGTGGTCATTGCCTTGGCCCTTCTGCATGACAAAGATCAACAAATATTCAGCAACTCCAGGGCAGCTATCCACGCCTTCTGCGTTGGTGCCGTGTGTAAGGAAGCCTGTAGCATACTAGAGGGCAAAAGCATCTCCACACACACTCTCACGTGGTTACCCGCTCATATTGGATCCATTAGGGAAGGCCCCACAAGCCTGAACGAGCTGGCCCACTCCAAGGCGCGAGGTCTCGCTTTCCGCGCCCATGGAGAACTCCCCCGCCGGCCCGCACTTGTGGAGAACAGGGATCATCCGACCACTCTTAACGAAATTACGCAGCATTTTTATCTCGACAGGAGAGACTCCCCTTCCTAACAAGAAGTCAACTCGAGCGCAGGCATTGACTCTCCGATTATTTCAGATGCGTTCGTATCGCAGCCCGGCTTCATTGCACAAATATTATCCCGACATTTATCCCAATAGCTTCTGGAGGCACTGCGACGAATTCGCTAGCCTTGACCACATGCTCTGGCGTTGCCCGTCGTTACGGCGCATGAACCATTCCAATTGTAGCGAAGCTTTGGAACTAGTGGGTCGCCCTCTCCAGCGCCTTCTAGTGGGTCGCCCTCTTCGAAGAAAAATAGCAGCTCGTGCTGAGTGTCGGTCCCCGCCTTGACTGTCGCTATCGTGCATCGTCGCCGAGTGCCCGCCAATAAACGTCTTAACAATTTGGTGGAGAGTGCTGTGCCCTTAAAACAACTTCGGTCCGCATTCGATGCCCTTGGAGCTTCGATCCCGTACCGTGCCATCTACCATGCCCCAAGACGCCGCTCAGCAAACGCTTCCTCCTGCGCCGACGCCATGTCCCGGTGTCTCTCACATCCGCGACCCTCCTGTCTTCACCGGCGCGGATGGCACTGACGTAGAGGACTGGCTCGCCATTTACGAACGCGTGAGCGTCCCCAATAAATGGGACGAGGCAGGCAAACTCAGCAACCGCAACTCGGCAACTCGGGCCACGACACCGCAACCGTTGGGATGCCACGCTCACTTTTCATGCTCGTGCAGGTGGTGTTGTTGGCGACGCCTGGTCCTCAGTCGGCCGTCGTACCACAGTGCCTGGATTATCCACCGCTAAATACCGAGCATAAGGACAACATCGTTCTGACAGGAGTGTGCTCGGCACGCGGCCTATCTTCGAGTCTGCTACTGCGTCAACCACCATTTCTGGATACAACTGTGCTACACGGGTTGGCAACATGGAACAGTATCCACGGAAAGCACAGTACTAAAGAACGCCCACTTCGACAGCACTTCGGGCCACGACACCGCAACCGTTGGGATGCCACGCTCACTTCTCATGATCGTGCAGGCGGCGGTGTTGGCGACGCCTGGTCCTCAGTCGGCCGTCGTACCACAGTGCCTGGATTATCCACCGCTAAATACCGAGCATAAGGACAACACCGTTCTGGACAGGAGTGTGCTCGGCACGCGGCCTATCTTCGAGTCTGCTACTGCGTCAACCACCATTTCTGGATACAACTGTGCCACACAGTTGGCAACATGGAACAGTATCTACGGAAAGCACAGTACTAAAGAACGCCCACTTCGACAGCACTTCGGGCCACGACACCGCAACCGTTGGGATGCCACGCTCACTTTTCATGCTCGTGCAGGTTAGTTTAAACGGTGCTAATTTTTTTCGTGACGATGATGTGTGTTCTTATTAGCGGTGTCGTGGCCACCCAACTCAACGAAGTGTTTTCGCGATTGTGTTATGTATCTGTGGTGCCTATTGCTGCTGAGGGTGATGTCGAGGCAAACCCGGGTCCGATGACTAAATCGCAAGAAGAAAAGCTTGATTTTTGTATTCAATACTGTTCAGAGACTGGATTCGAGCAGTACAGGTATTCTTGAATCTGTTAACAAGGTGCTTCAAATTCATATCGATCTAAAAAGTGAACTTCAACAATTAACTCGGCGTGTTTCAGAACTTGAAGCCAAGATTCAGTTTGATGCTTCTGATAAAAATCCCACCCATCTGCGAAGAGCGGCTTTCTAAAATGCAGAATCAACTTGATGATTTCGAGCGAAAGATAACTTCAGGTTCCTTGTCAGGGGAGGCTACTGCGCACTCTCCCACAACACAAGTAGCGAATATTTCCAAAATAGAAGACAAGGTCGATGATTTAGAGAATCGCCTCCCGCAGGTGCAACTTGCTGTTTTACGGGGCTTCCGGACTCTGAACAGAATGAGAGATGGGAAACATCTGAGCGTCTGGTTCAGGAATTTTGTGATAACCATCTTGGTTTGAAAGTGTCCTCCATAGTAAGAGCACACAGGTTGGGCCGTTTCGCTAACGATAAAAAAGCGACCAATTATCGCAAAGTTTTTTAATGACAAAGAAGTCGAGGCAATACTCGGCTATGGTTACAAACTCAAAGAAAACTGTTCAGCATCTCGCGTGATTACTCTGAAACTGTGCGAAACAAGCGGCGCAACCTTCTACAATATTCAAAATCAATTCGGAAAGAAGGTGATCGTGTGCGACTCGTGTTCAATAAGTTATTCGTAAATAGTGATATTTATGTATGGGACAGCGATCTGAACTGCGTGACGAAGGTGTCAAAACAAGCCGCAGAATGACCAGTATCATGTAATCACGCCACATATCCGCCCACTCAGATCATTATTGCGGAAGAATGACGCTCAAAGCCTTATTCCATTCCTGTACACTAACATACGAAGTGTCCTATCTAAAACAGTGCCTCTGTCATCCATGATTGATTCATGTTCAGCATCTCTTGTAATACTAACTGAAACGTGGCTCGCCGATACTGTGCCCGATAACTGCATTCTGGATAGTTGGACGTCCTTTAACTTATTTAGGTGTGACAGGAATAATCGATTAGGTGGGGGCGTTTTGATAGCTGTGCAAAAAGATATTTTTGCGGCACGTATCTTCCTCGACACTTTTTTAGAAAGTGTGTGGGTTTCCATTAAGCATAAATCAGGTCTTATAATCATTGGCGCCATTTATCGACCCCCTGACATGAATAAGACGTTTTCTCAAGAATTCCGACGGCTTCTTGAAATTATTACTACTCGTTTTCCTAATTCGGTATTGCTGATTTTTTGGTGATTTTAATTTCCCCGATATCGATTGGGATAACCTTTACACAACAACCTACCTATCGGAGGCTCATGGTTTTTGCAGTCATGCCTCGACTTTTCCTTGACACAGCTTATCACCCATTCCACGCGGTCTTTCGGCTACATCAGCCAATATTTTAGATCTTCTTTCAACCAATGTTCCTGACATATGCTCTGACCCTAACTCATCAAGATGGGCTTTCTGATCATGACATCATAACAGGCACTTTGACAGTTTCTTTTGCAAGACGTCACTGTTCTGATAAATATATACGATGCTATAACAGAGCCGATTTCGACAGCTTAAACTCCGAGCTTTATGCGTTTACTTTAGTTTTCCTTAAAAATTTCAAAGCTCGAACTATTGAACATAACTGGTCAATCATTAAAACCACTCTTACTGACCTGATCGATCGTTTCGTTCCACTAACAAAAATAGCCTGCTCTTCAACAGCGCCTTGGTTTACCATAAAGCTTCGACGCCTTAATAATAAGAAGAAGCGTTTATATCGTTCAACAGACAAAGACCGTCTCTCCGATTCCTGGCACCGTTACAAGGTCTGCGATAGGCAATATCAGTCGCTCTTGAAATCATCGAGACGACATTTCTTCGCTCATGACTTGTACTCTATGCTCACTAACAATCCACAGCGTTTCTGGCGTGTAATAAACCCTAAGAGCTACCCTGACATAACACTTGTTGACGAGCACGGCGATATGGTTCATGACTCAGAATGTGCGGATCTATTGAATAATGCCTTCTCATCCGTATTTACACATGAAGACACCACATTATCACCCTCCCTTGTCAACCTCACCGACGCATCTATGCCTGAAATAACCATTAGTGAGGCAGGAATTTCTTCTTTACTAAATAACCTTAAAACTTCTTCAGCATCCGATCACAATGGCATTAATAATAAAGTGTTAAAAAATTTGTCTCCTTTAGCTTATCACCATTATTGTGCGCACTCTTCTCGCAGTCTCTATCTACTAACACTATTCCGAGCGACTGGAAGGTAGCAAAAGTAATACCCATATTTAAGTCCGGAGACCGCACTCATCCATTAAACTACCGCCCCAGTTCTCTAACCAGTACCATTTGCAAGTTACTTTGAACATGTCATCTACACTGAAATCATTAACTATTTAGAAGACCACAACATCATTTTTGAGTACCAACATGGCTTCCGTCGAGGTTACTCATGCGAAACGCAGTTAGCCGGCTTTTTACATCACATACATTCATGTTTAGACTTAGGATTTCAAGTTGATGCCATTTTTCTCGATTTTTCAAAAGCTTTCGATCGCGTTCCTCACCATAGACTAATAATAAAACTAATGAACCTTAATATACATCCAACCGTTATTGGATGGATTAAAAATTTCCTCTCATCTAGATCACAATACACATCTGTTAACAACAGCACCTCTTCATCCACCAACGTAACCTCCGGTGTTCCGCAGAGCAGCGTTCTTGGCCCTTTACTTTTCTTAATCTATATTAACGACTTGCCTAACTGCGTGTCCTCTCACATCAGACTTTTCGCGGATGACTGTGTAATTTATAGAATAATTTCATGTGACAATGATAAACATATTCTTCAAGCTGATCTTAACGCAATTAACACGTGGTGTTCAACATGGCTGATGACAATTAATACAGGTAAAACACAGCTACTGTCATTTACAAGGCGCATCCACCGCATTCCGACATCCTACGTAATCAATAACATCATAATTCAACATGCAACTTCATATAAGTATCTTGGTGTTCACCTGCAGTCTGACCTTACATGGCATCATCACATCCGCCTGACGTTGGCATCAGCTAACCGCTCATTAGGTCTGCTCAAACGTAACCTCAAGTATGCTCCAGATACCCTCCGTAGGCTAGCATACATCACGTTAATACGCCCTAAAATAGAATATGCATCAGCTATATGGGATCCCATACAAATCTATATCACCCATGACATTTACAAAACCGTGCAGTACGTTTCATATTTTCGGATTATTCACCCTACACCAGTATTTCAGCACTAAAATCTCGCGCCCAACTTGAAGACTTATCTCATCGCTCCGCAGAACTGCCCGTCTTTCGCTTCTCCATAAACTTTATCATCACCCATGCCTTCACCGCATCTTCGAAACACCAGCAGCTATCTTTCTACGCATAGACCATATCTTCAAGATAAAACGCATAACCTGTCGCTCAGCTCATTATGCTCATTCTTTCATTCCCCGAACAATAGTTGCATGGAATAACCTGCCGTCCCGCATTGCCACTGAACACGATTACTCAACGTTTCAGGAACTTTTACGCGACAATTCTAACTAAATATTCACCGCGAGTGCTCTTTTGGATACCGTCATGTGTTCTTCAATGTCTAATTTTCTTGTTCTGATCATTTGTCAACAATTTTCTCGATTCATTGTATATGATGCATTTTATTTATTCTGTCTATTGCAAGCGTGTGTTTTGTAGAATTATGACTGCATTTTACTTTTCACTTGTGTGCTGTATTTCTTAGTGCCCTCAGTTTGGTTTGATTTTTTTTATTATTTTCTATACTTCCTCTATTTTTCATGTTTTGCAATGCATCTAGTGTTCATTTTCTATTGTTTGTTTCGTTTTATTATATAGCTTGCTCTCGTTATTTTGTATATTTCCTTCTCGGACCGTAAACATACATCGTTTGATTCATGTGTCTGTTCCCCTATATAATACCCCTTTTTTGGGGCCTTTAGGGGTATTGTGAAATAAAAATAAAAAAAACCTGGTTTTCTACCTCGCGGGTGTGGCCGGCATGTGGTACAACAACCACGCATCTCATTTCCCGACTTCGTCCGCTTTTAAGACCGCCGTCGTCGACGTGTTCGGCCGTCCTGCCGTACGTAAGCTGCAAGCCGAACAGCGTTTGCGTGAACAGCACAGCAGTCCGGCGAGTCCTTCACCAGCTACATCGAGGACATCCCCTCGACTTGTGCAAGAAAGTGGACGCGAGCATGTCGGAATCGGACAGAATCACGCATGTTCTCAAAGGCATCGCCGACGATGCCTTCACCATGCTCCTGCCCAAGAACCCTCGCACTGTGGCAGAGGTCATTACGCTGTGCCAAAGTTACAAGTAGTTGCGCCGGCAGCGCTTGATGACCCATACTGGATGGAATTGCACAGCGCGAAATACAGGACCAAACACGAGTACACACGGACAGCGCTGACTCTCAACTGAGGTTTATTGCGCACGAGACATGCGCAAAGAAAAAAATAATAGTTATGAGTAAAAGAAGTAAATAAAAATTATAAGAGGTACCCTCAATCTGTCTACCGCCTGTGCCTGGCTTTCAGGAATCCAACTTTATCACTCAAGGTGACAGAAGGCTGGCTGATACACTGCTCACTATATCTGTGAATATGGTAAGTCTCTAGGATAAGTCGTTTGTTCGTGTCACTGTGCCTATCGATCACTTCCGTCTTACTAAACAGTGGCTTGCATTGATGCTGCGTGCAATGGGCAACCAAGTTT
>JALIZH010001457.1:0-26275 GCA_030522465.1 Rhipicephalus appendiculatus
CCAAGTTAAGGTGTGCAGTGTGCCCATAGCTCGGCACACTCACTCTGAGTGCACTCAACTCACACTCAACTCACCTCATTTGAACGTAGTGAGTTGAGTATGAGTGAGTGCTCATGAGTGTGAGTGGACGTGAGTGTGAACGTGAGTGACAACTCATGAGTGTGAGTGGTCGTGAGTGTGAACGTGAGTGACAACTCATGAGTGTGAGTGGTCGTGAGTGTGAACGTGAGTGACAACTCCATGAGTGTGAGTGGTCGTGAGTGTGAACGTGAGTGACAACTCATGGGTGTGAGTGGTCGTGAGTGTGAACGTGAGTGACAACTCATGAGTGTGAGTGGTCGTGAGTGTGAACGTGAGTGACAACTCATGAGTGTGAGTGGACGTGAGTGTGAACGTGAGTGAGAACTCATGAGTGTGAGTGGTCGTGAGTGTGAACGTGAGTGAGAACTCATGAGTGTGAGTGGTCGTGAGTGTGAACGTGAGTGAGAACTCATGAGTGTGAGTGGTCGTGAGTGTGAACGGAGTGAGAACTCATGAGTGAGTGGTCGTGAGTGTGAGCGTGAGTGAGTGCCTATGAGTGTGACTGGACGTGAGTGTGAACGTGAGTGAGTGCCTATGAGTGTGAGTAGTCGTGAGTGTGAACGTGAGTGAGTACTCATGAGTGTGAGTGGACGTGAGTGTGAACGTGAGTGAGTGCCTACGAGTGTGAGTAGGCGTGAGTATGAACGTGAGTGAGTGCCTACGAGTGTGAGTAGTTAGCTCGGCACACTCATTCATGAGTGCACTCAACTCACACTCACACTCATTTGAACGTGGTGAGTTGAGTATGAGTGAGTACTCATGAGTGTGAGTGGACGTGAGTGTGAACGTGAGTGAGTACTCATGAGTGTGAGTGGTGGTGAGTGTGAACGTGAGTGAGTACTCATGAGTGTGAGTGGACGTGAGTGTGAACGTGAGTGAGTGCGAAGGCTGAAAAAATTGTGGTGAGTGAGTTTGAGTGAGTACTCCCTAAAGTGCCGACCTATGGTAGTCGTGAGTGTGAACGTGAGTGAGTACTCATGAGTGTGAGTGGACGTGAGTGTGAACGTGAGTGAGTTTGAGTGAGTACTCCCTTAAAGTGCCGACCTATATGACCGCTTTTAATTCACGGCTCAAAAGAGTCTCACCAAGCCTTCCAGGCCGGCACAACACGGCAGAAACGCATACAAGAAGAGGAGGACCAAAGGCCCGGAACGAACAATCCCACAGGCTGGCGGTCAACGGAACATAGGACGCATAGACACAAACAGTCACAACAAAGCAACAAATGCAGACAGACATGGCAAGGAACAATGCATTGTCATTGCCGTGTGAAAGAACTTGAAAATGGTAGCTTTTGGAACATGCCACTTGATAACAACTTTGCAGGAACAAGTTGATGCGGGCTTCTTTTAAACAACAAACCATATTTGTTTAGGCTCCTTTGTATGGGTACTACTCAACCCTTTAACTACATCGTCTTGTCCAACCAAGCGGAGTGTAGGTCCGAATGCCTCGTTGACAGGGCGAACGGCTCTGATGACTTTAATCGCACGAGTGGCAAGACGGCAGACCGTGGCGTACACTACGCGGACTTAATCCAAGCCTAAAGCAGCTCCGCTGTTAAATGTGCAATTTTGTGTTTGAGCTATATATGTTTTTCCTTCAGCCATTCTGCAACCCCCCCCCCCCTCCCCTGTCCCGCTTTGGAGTCAGCGGGATATGGTCACTTTACATATGCTATAGAATCACCGTGCATATAGCCCGCACGAAGCCACGTTCTATTAATAAGCAAGACTTATCACTCTGTTCTATTATTAAGCAAAAAGTACCCGCAGATGCAGGTAAACCCCGAAAACGGCAACCAAGAACGAGGGTAAAAGCGTGCACGGCGGCGGCCCCAGCAACGCGCGTCGTCGATATTGCATTACCAGAGCTCTTCACCTTCCCGGCTAGGCGTGTCCAATTTAACCAATATACCGCACACGTGCTGGAACTACCCAACTAAATCTGCGCCTCAAGCTGTATCATCTTAATTAAACAAAATCCATTATATTCATTTATTACGCCGAGGTGTTCCCCATACGGACTCTATTTTCCATGTTTGCGCGAGTGGACGCACTCTGCACATCGGTTATCGATAAAAGTGTTATTAGGGTTTACACGAAACCACATCTCAAAGCGACATACCGTGCGTTCAGCAGTACAGACAAAATCTGCAATGAACGAACAATCATCCTTGAAATTTATTGCATCATCCATATACGAAGGCTTGTACAAAGACGCGCATAACGGTCTCAACTCGATCATAGACAGTTTAATTTGGGCGTCCGCAACACTCCTGCGTCTGCCTGCGTACGCAGGCTGCCAATGGATCTTGCACGTCCGCAGATCCATGAATATAGCCGCCTCCAAGCGTCACTTCCCGCACGTAGCCAACGAAGCCTCCGCGTGAACGCTACCCGCGCTACCCACGAAGGAAGGAAACATGGGAAACAGCTCCGAAAGTGCGCACATCTTTTCGAACACAAAACCGACAAAACTACCTCTACACGCAACGCACTTCATGAGAAAGGCGAGGCAGAAAGGAGGCGCCGCCGCCACTGTCGCGCCGAGATGGTCGAGGCGCCGGCTGGCGCCGGCGCGCCGGCGACGGCGAGCTGGGCGAGTCCCGGCGTCCCGGCGGCCCCGCTGGCGTCGTACAGTTGTCACGATTATCTCGGGAGCGCTTGCAAGAGATCGGAATGAGAGAGACGGGAGACCGTGGTGGCACGGCAAACAGACTTTATCACACGCGCAAAGAAAGGACGAAGACAATAAACGCTAAAAAATGCACACAACAGCAATCGGCAACAAACCGAAACCGAAACTAGTCGGCCATTGACGTTAAAACCAACTCTACTTCAAGTCGCGTCTGGCCACTATGACTTTACACATGTCTCGCGCCCTCATCGAACGTCTATTGCTCGTGCTGTCCGCGCGAAACAAAGTCAGACAAAGGCTCACTCAGTCACGTCGCGGAAGTCCTCGGAGATGTCTCACAGTCGTTGTCGTCGACTCGTGTCCCCGCTGCTCGTCTCCCTCGCTTGTACTCCGGTCGCCGTCGGTGTCTTCGTCGGGCTTGCCAAGGTTAGGCCTCGTTCCTTGCCACCCGATCCAAACCGAACTTGGCTCTCTGGGGATTGTCGGTTTAAGGCCTGTCGTCTGGTCACGAAGTGGAATCGCTGCTGGTACGCCGGAAACCGCCGTGGTGAGGCTGCTGCAAGCCAGGGGAGCCTCGCTGGTCGCTTGCCCAAGTCGAGGACTGCTTCCCGCCTCACGCTGTTGCCATCGGAACCGAGCTATCGCTGCTCGCCGCAAGTGCGACGCTGACCTCTTCCAACTTCTTCCTACGGCGCTCCACCGAACAATGCCGTTCCTTTTCTCTCGGCTCTTCGACCACGACTCGGGTCGCGTGCCACGCGCCCTTCGTCGACCAATCGCGTGCGTGTACGTGGCAGTGTAGCACACCATCGGGTAACTTTCCACCCGCCGCGTACCATCACCACTCGCATACCTTCGGCACGTGCCTCGTGCGCCCCTTACTCATCACAACAGTGTACTAGCAGGGAGCAGATGAACGAACAGAGCGGCCGCACCGTGTGGCCCTTACGCATGGCTGAATATCGGGTGATGTTCCGACGGGCGATCGTAGCCGTATCGGCGGCGCCGTAGTTGCTGTACAGTCACTTAGTACTTACATGCTTTGTACTGGAGCTGTCGAGAGCGTCTGCATTTGGCGCGCGCGCGTTGTAGCCTTGCCTACGCAAGCGTGTAATTGCGCATTTTGAGTGCTTTTAGCGCATTACTGAGCTTTAAACAGTGTCTCAACGCCTGCTACGAGCCATGGTGCACAAGTGAATATGCAGGTGCACCAAAATCGCGCCGCGTCATTCCCTGCTAGGAGCCTACCGACCCTCGAAGAAGGCGACAATCGGATTTCGCATAGATGCACCCAAGTCCTTAATGATTGCTGTGCGGATTCCAAGCAACACACAAAGCCGTGATGCACCGTAATCGATTACGAACGCACAGCGAAGAGTGAAGAAGTAACCAACCAGTGACGAAAGCCTACAGTCCTGCGATATCTAGAGCATTGATGCTTATATGAGCTACAATGCGCTCGATTTTTCATGAGTAACCTGAGTACACATATAACTCTATCTCAACGTTTATATTGGTGACGGCGGAGTTCTAGCGTGCCAGTTTTGCGCAGTTTAAAAGCCGAAAGGCTATCTTGTTTCCGCAGCGTGCTTCACGTTTACTGTGCACCGGTTATACCACCTCTGAAGGCTTGAAACACCAGGGAGCCGAGCAGAAGGCACGCGTTCAGCTGCGAGGAACGAACCTCATGTATCAGGGCTTATCTCAAGCATACTATAATGCGCAGGTGTGTAAATATAACCCGTCTGTTTTTTAACCAGTTCCCCTTTTCTATCGACAGCTTACATTGTGCTGTTTTCCAGGTCTGCTGTCGATGTCATTGCAAGAATTTGCTTCACAATGTTTTGTATAATCATTTAATTGCTTTATCCGTAAAGTTTTTTACACAGAGTCCAGGCAATGACGCTTAGACTCCTACAGACGGATCCATATCCAAATCTGGCCTTATTTCATATTTACCCAGATACTTACACTAGCAGATCGTGCCGCCGTCTTGGGGAAGTAGCTAATTTAGAGCATATGCTCTGGCGTTGACCCTCGTTACTGCGCAGTGATCAAGACGGCCCAAAGCTGATCGCCACCAAAGGGGATCAGCTTTGGGCCGTCCAGAGAGCCTGCGATGCGGCGGTCAGGCTTGCCCTGCCCGTCCTAACGTGGGAGAAGCCCACAGCGCGCTAGTCGCGTCTCAGGATTCCAATGTTCCACCATCCATCCGCATCCGTCCGTCAAGTGTCAAAAGTGAAGCGCTCTACTTCGCAATATTAGGTTTATATTATATATATATATATATATATATATATATATATATATATATATATATATATATATATATATATATACACTAATACGGCCAGTAAAGTCACACCTCCCCACCCTGCCCCATTAACAACAGCCGTACAACGACCCCTAAGCACAGCCGTTTTGTTCGCGCTCCAGTTAAGTTTGAATTCCGATACCTTTGAGCCCTCGTAATGACGAAAAAGTCACAGTTACTCAGCGCATTTGTAAAGAGACGCACCGTACACACAGCGCCTCCGTGGGTAAATATTCGGCCTGCTTTTTGCAGGGTAAAATATCTGCACACAGCTCTCTGAGCATAGCTAAATCCCAATAAAGCAGCTCAGTTACTCTGAATAAACTATAGAAACCGAATCGCCACTAGCAGAAAGGATCAAGACAGAAAAAATCAATAAGGCACGCACTTTCTGTTTCATCGGTCTCTTTTCTTCCGGCGGTCGTCCGGCGTCTAGTTAATTGTCAGTAATGTACTAACAAGCCCTAGCAATTAGTTCGGCCCAATTACAGTGAGATCGTGAATCTTCACTGTTGCAATCAGTCCGTTTTCATTTTTTTGATAATTTTCGTACCTCTCAACAGTCGCTTCGGTTACAAAAAATTAATTTGCAGTACTCTCAAAGGCATATATGAAGCAAGCATCCATTAAAAGCTTTGAAGTTTCGTCCATCGAGGCTTACGACGGCAAGTACTAGGCTTAATAATGACAGACACGAAACGAAAGCCACATCAGTAATAGTGTCGGGATGGCCGGGTGCCGCCGACGCCCGACGCGCCCAGCAGTTCTCGCGCGCCGCGCAGCGCGCCTTCATATATATAGTCTAAGTGAGCAATTGCAGCGCCTGCGCTACGGTCGATGCGGAAGGCATCAGGCGGCGAGGCATGTTCACGCCACTCAACAGTTGTAGTACACTTAGGGTTACCAATCTTCCCGGATTTCATGGTACTGTCCCGAATTTTCATACAGCGTGTCTAGTCCCGCGATGTCCCTGTCCGGACAGATATATGTCCCGGGTTTGTTCCGGACCATCCAGTTAGAACTCCAGGAAGATGAAGTGTTGCGAACAGCGCGTAGCCAGCTGAAGTACCACTTCAAGAGGCCGCAAAAATAAATAAACAATGAATTTGTCTGGAAGGTACTGCAATGAAGAAAACTGATTTCTCCGGCTCCCTACGTTAGTGTATGCCCCCCCCCCCCCCTCCCCCCCTCCTCCGTCCTGTCTCCCTTCATTGAAGAGTTGGTAACCCTATAGGTACACACTACCTCTAGGCAGCGTACGTGAACGGCGCCAAACGCCAGCAATGGACACTTGAGGAAAAGTTAGATCACATTTTCTGAGTCTAACTTCCAAGAGAGGTCAAATGAAGTACCGAAGAGAGTCAGGTTGAATATATATATTTTTTTTTCAACTAAGGGCTGTCCAAAGGGCCCGCGAACGGGCGGAGGACCATGGTCTTCCGGTCCCAACGTGGGCGCGGCCCGCAGCTACGAGCTTGTAGTTCCTTGGGACTTTAATAAAGTTTGTTGACTGACTGACTGAATGTACCACTGTTTCGACTACTAATTTGCCTCGGAACGGTGACATGTGCAACACCTCGAGCATCATTTTTGCTAGTATTTGAGAAAATGAGTTTGAGCGGTCAGCAACAGCAAGTGGTTGCGTCAACTAACATACCGGTGTTCTACTTTCTAGTCTACTAATATATACTTAATCACTTGAGTTGGTAATATTGACGCGTTCTCGTTTGTTTATTTTTTAATTTTTTTGGAGAACTTAACGCTTGCCTTGGTGATTTGATCTACAAAATGCTGGTTCGTAGATCAGTGTTGTTACGGTATTACTCATGATTCCACGTCCATATTTCTTTCTTGTTCGAAAGCGTCGTGTGACTTGTCAAGGAAAATCCTAAATTTCTGCTTTTATCCTGACTGCATCTATGTTGGCCTGTCGTTTACCGTTTTACTTTCCTTTTGTTCTCATCAGCTTGAGGGCAATCCTGGGTGTCATTCATCACTATATTTTACTTTGGCTATAGCGAAAATATATTTCACGTTAATACTCATCAAAGTGCGAAAACTAAAAGACTGAATAAGATGTCGCAGGACAACGTGTATGTGTGCCAGTTTGTAGTCCGTAGAGGTCCGGCTGGCCCGTATGTGTCTTTCATACTCTCTCACGCATCCCAGACTTTTCACATATACTCTTAAGAGCAAAAATTTTTAAAAAAGGATGACAAATGAATATATAGCCACGTGCGTGGCGCAAGAAAGACAACACAGATGCACATATGCTGTGTACAGAAGGTAGAAACAGCAACGAAGAACTCGCTGGCGCGGTGCTCTAAAGAGACCGACCTGCTGCTGTTCTCTCGATCACTGTGTTACGACCACTATCTTGACGTTTGTGGCTACCTCAGCACGTTGGCTTTCATTGAACCGAGTGACCGTGAATCGCCTAGAAACCAGGAAAAAAAATCACGTTGCCCCTGATCCATTCGCCTAACACGGCTTGAATACCAAAGCCATCGTGCGCGACTATATAAACGTGCAATTCATATCGCGCAAAACCCACCTTGCTTTTTTTATTACTTTTTTTTGTACATGAAAGCCGCAAAGGCGAAGTTAGTGCACAGCTTGGCACTTGAGAGGCCACTAGATTTCTTGAGCTAGGTTTTCGACCAAGGCCACCTTCGCTTGAGACGTACAAGGCTTTCGCCTTAAAAAATGATGAGTTTGTGACGGCGTTTCCACCCTTGCGCATAACGTGTATTTTGCATGATCTAATCTGTGTTTCTTATGGCTTGAACATGGACAAAGGCAAATGACTATAGGGGGGAGCGTCATATGGCATTACAGGTCACTTTTCCCGTTTCATCAGGCATATAGGACTTTCGCATTAATGCGAATGATTTTATATGAAGTACACCGATTCATTGTGATAGATACACATTTGTTCGCGTAATGCAGACGTCTACGTTGCGGCATCAACTCGCCATGTTTCAAAAGAGCATAATTCAAGGATTAACGGGGCCGCTGGTAAGGCGCACAGAAACCAAAATGTGGCACAATGCCGGTCTGCGCTGTGGTGGTGCGCTTCTTTCTCGTCTACGTCCCTGGTTTTTCCCAATGTTGGCCCAACAACACAAACATTCAATGCTAGAATGGTCGAGCTGCGCGCAAGCGCAATGCGCTTTGTATAACGAAGATAAAGTGCAGTACAAAGCAATGATCATTATATGAAGTGGTATTTTGAAAATGTGGTGCAGTGCGAAGCAAGCCGAGTGACACTGGTCTTGTTTCGCACTGGGTCACCTTAACACAATTGAAAAACCAAGTAGGCGAAACCGCTATTCCTGCTGTTAAATGCAGTATTTACAAAATTGACCGTCAGCAATTCAAACATGATCCACCCCGCGTTACTCTGGCAAGAGCTGACCAACGTGTATCGCATAAACCAGGGGTCTCAAACACGCGGCCCGCGGACCTCTCGCTATAGCAGCCGGAGATCTGCACGTGATTGCCTTCGTCACTTTTTTTTTTCAACAAGCATGTTCAGGAGCTACACAGGCATGTACTCTAGCATAGGGAGTCAGTGAAATCAGTTTTCTTTATTGTTAGCATGGACGTCCGGAGGGGGGTGCAAAGAGGGCTGGAATTTTGGATATTTTTCTATGCAGTAGCAATAAGCTATACACAGCTTGATTAGCACACTCAGGTCTCGCGTAAACATGCATGTGAAACGGCCTGCAGGATTGCCAGCCAACTTTACACGTTATACGACCATGTCACGGAAAGGCTACCTGTGCTAATCCCCCCCCCCCCCCCTTTTTTTTTTCATTTTTCACCGATGCACCGCGCTGGAAAAAATTCTGCGGATGCTCTTGATTGTGACGGCCTCTTGAGGTGGTACTTGAGCTGGCTACGTGCAGCTCAAACACTTCCTCTTGCTGGAGAATGTGCTCGTAAATGTCGCACTTCGGTCAGCTAAAGTGGCGAAAGCCCCTTGCAGCCACCGCTAGCTGCCGCAACATTGCTTCATTGCGTGCGATTCGTGCCAACTTCGTGTTCCATGGCGTGACGAGCGTTGTTGGGCGTGCGTGGGATCTCAGAATTTTTTAACTGGACAGTCCCGAACAAATACGGGATGGTTGGCAACCCTAGACCACACCCGCGGCGGCGGCCGGCCCTTGCCCATGAGCGGTGGTAGCAGCGAAGATTGGTCCCGGAGTTTGTCTCTGCCTAACATGCGTCGCGAGGCGATAACTTTTTGTCGCATAAAAGCTCACTGCGACGCTCAACTCGCCGACGCAACAATTTGCCGCAAAAGGTCTTCCGCCTTTCGGTAACCGCTGAGACTGGTCGAACAATGATAACGACTTCCGCGCGGTTGCGGCGGTGCCTTAAAGGATAACCATCTGAAAAGTGCGGATGTGAGGAGGCCGGCGGCATTGAACGTGCCCTATTGACACATCGCCGACAAACTAATCACAGTCATCTGCAGATATCTACTCGGCTGCGCGTGTTTAAACCGTATGCTGCCGTTTGAAAGTTCGCCGCCGCCGCGTTGTGCGAGGCCGCTTGCGCGTTTCTTACTAAATGCATATCTTCGTCGTGTTAGACTACTCCCCGCACTCAAGCACGATCCGGAGTGAAGCATGCGCGAAGAACGCACAAACGCGCGCATACATTACACTGCAAACGGCCCGGCATGCGACGGCGAGAGCCGAAGCGACGTGCTGCACGCAACTAGCCAGGGATGATTGGTTCCACTTGGCGGATACCGCGCTTCAGTGGTACGGCGTGAGGTTCATTGCGAACTGGGTTTAATTGACTCGTGAGCACACAGTGGACACAGGCACAGTGGACGCGAAGAGGCCTAACTTCTCTGGGTTGTTAGCACTTTTAATAAAAAAAATACAACGAAAAAAAAAGAGTTTGGTCGCTAAGTGCACGTTTTTAAGGGCGAGTCCACCCACATACAACGAACTACTGATATAACAACCGCTTATTGCGGCACTTTCGAGTTCGTTATTAACAAGTTTCACAGTAAATATGTACCGCTGTCCTCAGGTGGTACCAAACAAACAAACAAACAAACAAACAAACAAACAAACAAACAAACAAACAAACAAACAAACAAACGAACAAACAAACAAAAAAGAAATCTGAACAGGAACGTCATTTATAAATTGAATGGGGCTGTTTACGAAATTTTTTAAGGCACTCAATGCACAGCGGAACTTGGTATTTGCTGCACAGATAGCTACTGTGCATTTATGCCGAGCACACATGGGAGCACACGCGAAGGCGACGTGCGACAGGTATACATTAGCCAACTCGATTTCGTGACAAAATTAATTAGATGCACCTTAAAAGGGACTGCGATTAACGCCGCCTTTTTCAAATAAAAGCTCCGCTACAATAAAAATTGAAATTCTGCCTATGTGCAATTGTACCAGTGCGATAGCTGCCATATTAAGGCTAACACCATAAACCAAAATCAAGCCCAAAAATGCTTCGTTGAAGTACACTGTATAAGGGCAACGAAAATTTCTGTGTTGCAAGTGAATCGTTAGGTTCTGTTTTGTAAACGGTTTATTAATTAATTAATTAATTAATTTATTTATTTATTTATTTATTTATTTATTTATTTATTTCAGTACCCCTCAGGGCCCGAGGGCATTACAGAGGGGAGTGGGTATACATTTGTGATACAACAAACATAAAAAAGCAATAACTTGGGGTTACATAAATACAATGAAAGAAATCAACAATTAACAGCGCACAATAATAGAACAAATACAGTTGGTTATGAATTCAAAGCATAACAATGTCTCCTACAATAAGGAAACAAGGGAGGACACAAAATGGGACACTTCACAGATATGTTCTAGCGACGCTCTTAAGGCGCTCATTTAGGCCACTGCAGCACTGCAGCCGATAGCGAGCACTAATCAAGAAGGTGATCAAGGCACGTGAAAATCCAATTTGCTGTCCGCGCCACATGTCGTAGCGAAGTAAAAACTTAAAATAGCCTTTTCCTATACCTCGCTAGATGGTACCACCAGTAAGAGCGGCGCCAATTTTGAACATTTTTTAAAAAAATTATGGGTGCTCGAAACGAAGTGGCAAAGTGGTACACATTTGTGCCACTGTCGTACGAAGAGTTAAAAAGACAGGAAGTTCAAACGCGGATACGACAGACAAGTTAAAAGAGTGAACAATTATTTCTCGCGTAGACCACCATGCACACCTGATTGAGTATCTTGATTTTAGCAGCGCACTGAGGGACGAGGAGTCAGAAAAGAAGGTGCACAACACGGGCGCTATGAATCCGTACCAACTAGCTCAAGTTTCAATACTGATTGAGTATCGTCTCTTGCCTGGGAATGCGCAGATGAGTATGTGTGAGTAGGCGTGAGTATGAACGTGAGTGCCTATAGTGTGAGTATGAACGTAAGTGAGTACTTATGAGTAATGAGTGTGAACGTGAGTGGGTGCCTACGAGTGTGAGTTGTCGTGAGTGTGAACGTGAGTAAGTATACTCATGAGTGTGAGTAGTCGTGAGTGTGAACGTGAGTGAGTATTCATGTGTGTGAGTAGGCGTGAGTATGAACGTGAGTGAGTATACTCATGAGTTTGAGTAGTCGTGAGTGTGAACGTGAGTGAGTATTCATGGGTGTGAGTAGGCGTGAGTATGAACGTGAGTCAGTGCTTATGATAGTGAGTAGTCGTGAGTGTGAACGTGATTGAGTGCCTATGAGTGTGAGTGGACGTGAGTGTGAACATCAGTGAGTGCCTACGAGCGTGTGTAGTGAGTGTGAACGTGAGTGAGTACTCATGAGTGTGAGTAGTCGTGAGTGTGAACGTGAATGAGTACTCATGAGTGTGAGTGGACGTGAGTGTGAACGTGAGTGAGTACTCATGAGTGTGAGTGGTCGTGAGTATGAACGTGAGTACTCATGAGTGTGAGTGGACGTGAGTGTGAACGTGAGTGAGCACTCATGAGGGTGAGTAGGCGTGAGTATGAACGTAAGTCAGTGCTTATGAAAGTGAGTAGTCGTGAGTGTGAACGTGAGTGAGTGCCTATGAGTGTGAGTGGACGTGAGTGTGAACGTGAGTGAGTACTCATGAGTGTGAGTAGTCGTGAGTGTGAACGTGAGTGAGTACTCATGAGTGTGACTGGACGTGAGTGTGAACGTGAGTGAGTACTCATGAGTGGGAGTGGACGTGAGTGTGAACTTGAGTGAGTACTCATGAGTGTGAGTAGTCGTGAGTATGAACGTGAGTGAGTACTCATGAGTGTGAGTGGACGTGAGTGTGAACGTGAGTGAGCACTCATGAGAGTGAGTAGGCGTGAGTATGAACGTGAGTGAGTACTCATGAGTGTGAGTGGACGTGAGTGTGAACATGAGTGAGTACTCATGAGTGTGAGTAGGCGTGAGTATGAACGTGAGTGAGTACTCATGAGTGTGAGTATTTCGTGAGTATGAACGTGAGTGAGTACTCATGAGTGTGAGTGGACGTGAGTGTGAACGTGAGTGAGCAGTCATGAGTGTGAGTAGGCGTGAGTATGAACGTGAGTGAGTGCGAAGGCTGAAAAAATTTTGGTGAGTGAGTTTGAGTGAGTAATCCCTTAAAGTGCCGACCTATGCATATGGGTCATTTCTGAAGGGGATGAAACAGCAGCATTCAAGAAACCTATCCATACAGATTTCCAGAACGACCTAAGTTTTGTGACGCTGACTCTGCAATATATAATTTTGTTCCCTGGTTATGTTTCAACACAGTGATCGCGAGTGGTGCCTGAAGAAGAAAAATGCTTGAGACGTGTCACATCTGTATATCTTACCCTATTAAGGAGGCATGGTAGGGCAAATGGTATATATGTAAGTTTTAACGTAATATTTTAGAAACGACTGCAAGTATTCACATAAAAGTTCACTAGCTCAGAAAGAATGCCACTGGTTATCACGTGACACCCTTTTTTATGCCTGGGTTGCGTATACTTCCTGTGGCCCACTCCGAAATTTTAAATTGGTTCAATTATTCAATGTACCTGTTCTCTGCAACCGCCGAAAGGAGTGTAATGATATTAAGCCATGTTATTCCTGAGACCCGTACGTTGTATCTGAACTAAATAAATAAGACATCCTTGATGAAGTTTTTGTTAGAAAAAAATTAAATTACTGCAGGCACAAAGCCACAGAGGGTGTGCATTGCTGTGTAATTTTTTTACAGCTTCACTTTTAGAAAAGCGGCAAGTTTTTTAGTTCAGATTATTTCCATTTTGTCGTATGCAGATTATTCCCAACTTGTCGTATGTCGTATGCATGCAAAGTTTCATTGGAATCGATTCAATACTTTTTGAGAAAAGGTACGTTGAAGCTGAGAAATTTATAAAAACTGCAATTTGAGAAAAAAATGCCCCCCACCTCCTCCCCGAAGGGAATCGTGAGGAAATGCGAATGCATTTCGCGCGCGCTTCACTCCAGTTATATATGGTGGTTGTGGTTCGAAGAAGGAAAAGGCGCCTGATTTCTGCAGCCCGGTCGGGAGTACGGCACAGCGCCTGTATTTTTTTTCTTTTTTTATTTTTTTTATTTTTTTTTTATTTTTATATATATACGTGCGAGCGAGCGGACGGTAGAGTGGGGTGCAGGGAGGAGAGAGAGCGAACAGCGAGAGAAGGAGCGGCGAAGCACTGCACCTACCCTCTCCTACACTCTCTCCACACACGCGGGAGCTCCGCCGAGCTTCCGCGATGCTAGCGCCCTCACACACCAGAGCGCGCTCCTCCTCTCCACTCACTCTCCGCTACTCCGCCCGCACCACCTGCTCCGGTTGCTAGGGGCGAGGATAAGCGCGCGCCCGCAGCTGTTGCTGTGGGAGAGGGAGTGAGAGCGGAGAGATAACACCTGCCGGCGCGCGGACAACGCCGCACAACGCCTGTTGCCTGACATAGCCCGACTAAGAAATGCCTTCGCATTTAAAATGCAGTTTTATGTGCGCGTACTGCTTACGCTAGGGCGGGCGGCGCACTTTGGCGCGGCATTTAAACCGCTTGAGCGGCAGCTCAACATCGGGCTTCCACAGGTTTGTTCCTCAAAGCGCAGTGAATTTTTCGCTGTCAAAATTGCAAATTCGATTTTTTGGGGGGTTTACCCTACCATACCCCCTTAAGGCGTTATTGATCGCAATAGGCGAGAAATTAATGCTGATGCCAATTAATGCGGGTTCTGGAGCTTAGACATGAAACTATTTCTTGTGGAGCACAATATCACAGCTTAAGGTTCTAAACACGCTAACTTTGTGTTTGGAAAACGCTTGATTGCGAAGCGAGAAGTGTCCGCAGCATTACTTTTCTCTGCGGAGACGATCCTCGATCGCAAGTTTTCGTCGTCGACCGCACTAGTTCACCTTCAGAGAGGAGAACAGATGCTCGCTCAAGTGGATACTTTCGAACATGGTGATCATCCTAGCAGCCTGTCGGCGTAGCGGTTGGGCCATGGCGGGCTGCTAGCAAAATGTCCTCAGGCGGCAGGCGGCCCGCGGGCCGCGTGCTTGACACTCCTGGCTTAAAGGATGAAATGGAAGGTTGAGTTCTGTGTTGAAGTATTTTTTAATTTTGTACGATACAAGTATGGCTATGTATGTGGACAACGGAAATCTTCAATGCAACCAGGTCGATCACGGAGACTTTCCAGGGTGACTTGAGCTAGGTGCACCCACACAGAAGTGGCTCCATCCACGATAGTATCCGCTGAATTGCTAGATATATATATACACGACGTGGGCAACAACTTAGTGCTTTCCCGTTGTCCTAACGTCTGCGTGGTTAAGTGTAGCGTGACTATTGCCATTCCGGAGCATTACATGGCTGAATAACGCATTTGAGATACAATCTCGTACGCTCGCACCATCACGCGCAACTCGCCCCGTCCATAGACTAATATATAAAAAGTTAAGAGAGGACACTCCCATAGGCCCCTGCGGCTGATTTGGGTTCGCAGAGCTCCAAACTGGCGGGGGGGAGCCTTCGCAGCCTCAGAGAAGGGGGGACTGCAGAAAAGGCGGTTTTGAATGCCATTTTCTAGCGATTAGAAAAATTACACGGAGACCACTTTTGTGCGTGTGCTCGTCTCGGAGGCCATACTTTATTTATTTATATTTTTGCACTCGTCGTTTGCATGCATTCATTAGCTGCGTGTAAGCTGTACCGCCACAGCGGCAAGCACACGATGCCACTGCGTGTTTATGCAGACATTTTAAATACAACATAAGAATTCTTGGAAGCGATGAAAACTTTTCATTTTCAAGTCACTCTTGGTAAACACATGCGCAGTTTCTCAAGTGTTTGTTGAACGCGCGCACTAAGAGCTGGGTTCATTGGCACTGCAAGACATGGACAGTGCAGCTGCCAAACCTTGAGTATAAATTTTACAGAAGAAGTATACAAATAGGCGACATGATGAAAAGCCCCGCGCAACAGTAAAACTGCAGTGAACGCACAGGTACGCATAGAGTTCACCACGGAGCGCGACAGTAGTTGCCGTAGTACTTGACTCCGGACGGTATGACCTGAAAAAAAGAAGGAAAGAAAAAAAAATGTTGGCTATATCCTCTGCCCCCCTTAGAGCAGATTTTCTCCGACGCACTTCACATCACCTTTTCGCGAACAGGCACGAGTAGATGCCGCAGCTAAAACAAAGTAATTTTGGCACCATGCCTCCGTTACTGAGGCAGGACAGTTTATTTAGGAGATTACGTCGTAGCCTCAGCTAACAAACATTTTTCTCGATTCCCAATTTATCTCTAATTGCGCTCGTAACAAGAGCTTCAAGAAATCTGCGAACGCCACAAATAATGATGTTAAGCATAACTGCACTCTTCACACAATGTCACACATGCATGCATTGAAGTGGAACTACGTGTACCGGCACAAAGAAAACATAACGACTCAAGGGGCAACTCACATTCTCGCGCCAAGAAACCATTTTCTCGCAAACATGCGCGAAGTGAGGAGCACAAAAAAGCTCTCTGCGCCGAACGGTCCGACGCGTCAGATGTTATCCTTAACATGACGAATACAATACGCACTTTGTAAATTAATGACGGCGTTCTTACCAATAGCAGCAGCCAAGCAGAGAGGCACAAGAAACAAGCCAAGACCATGAAGCACGTAGAGGACGTTATCGCACATCTTTTATCGCATCACCCTGCAGCCGCCCGCACTTCATTGCATTAAACGCTCTTGAACACGGAGCGTGATAACGTTGCCGTCGCGTGGACGCCATTCTGCACTTCTCTCGCACCCGATTCATGCCCGATCCTGCCCGACGATATCGAACCGTCCAATCGCAGACGATAAATTCAGAGCCGCACTGCGTCAAGTAGATGTATATTGAAACTAGAAAAAGTACTGGTGTAGATATCAAGTACGCGCGTTCCCTTGACGACAGGGTGTGACGTATTGCTCTCTAACGGCCGACATGAAGCTGCGTAGATCCACCGCTTTTGGCCGTAGTGTCCACTCTTGTAATTTGTATGGTTACTCTATGGCCGCACTGCGACAAGTAGATGTATATTGAAAACTAGAAAAGGTGCTAAAGTAGACAACAAGTACGCGCGTTCCCTTGAAGACAGGGGGGTCACACATTGCCCTCTAACGGCCGACATGAAGCTGCGTAGCTCCGCCGCTTTAGCCCGGAGTGTCCACTCTGGTAATTTGTATGTTACTCTATGGGCACCGTGCATACGTTAGGAGCCGCCACATTCGCGCGCGTCCTCCAGCGCCAAATCGGCCACGGCAGCAGATTTGGTGTAATACAGGAACAGACGACGCAAGCGGCGGCAAGCCACTGCGCCGTGCTTTGGTGGTTCGTTTCAGGCGTTTTCGTTCCTGCATACGTTAGGAGCCGCCACATTCGCGCGCGTCCTCCAGCGCCAAATCGGCCACGGCAGCAGATTTGGTGTAATACAGGAACAGACGACGCAAGCGGCGGCAAGCCACTGCGCCGTGCTTTGGTGGTTCGTTTCAGGCGTTTTCGTTCCTGCATACGTTAGGAGCCGCCACATTCGCGCGCGTCCTCCAGCGCCAAATCGGCCACGGCAGCAGATTTGGTGTAATACAGGAACAGACGACGCAAGCGGCGGCAAGCCACTGCGCCGTGCTTTGGTGGTTCGTTTGAGGCGTTTTCGTTCCTGTTTGCTTTCAAACGACGGTAAATTGTTAGCAGCAGTGTTATCGCGTGTGCTCTTTGTCGCCAGATTTCGTGCACCCCCCAGGCGAACATGGCCACATCAAATTCTTGGCGAAAACGAGAACGGAGGCGACGAGCCCGTTGAGCCAAACAGCACGCGAGTAGCGCGGGCCGCTTCGCTCACTAAACGATCAAAGCTTATCACCTTCGGGCTCACGCGGCAGAAAAGTCGGCGGCAGCTTGAAATAGACGACATCAGAGATTGTACTGATCGCGTTGATAACGCGGACGGACCGTCACTGAGCTTCTTCGATTTACCAAGTCCCGGACCAGCCGCCGGCGGCCCGCGGACGCCTCGGCTCATAGATAGCTACGTCACATTCAGCCATTGTCACGTGATCCAAAAGTCCCGAGTGGACTGGGCCGTCTGCGCGCTATGTGCGCTCTTGATGCTGGCCGCGTCCGCTACGGCGTCTGAGCTACGCCGTCTGCTCAGTCCATGGTTGCGACAGCGGCCACCACGCCGACCCAATACCGACCTCAGCAGCAGTTAGATAGTGAATTATACCCATTTCCGTTGTGACACACCTTACTGTAAGTGAACTACTCGGTCGCGCGCATCGAAGACGCGCGTGGCCGTTCCACCGCTATTTCTCCTGGCGAGCATCGCGTGTGTTTGCCCGACCTTCGGGAATACGTACATGCTCGACGCTGTTCAGAACGCCGACGACTAGAACAGGGTGCGCAAACAATACGAAATCCGGAAACGTACAAGAAGCGGAGAGAAAAGCAAAGAGAGAGCAAGAGCGGGTCGAAAATTTGCAGGGTCTAACTTAAAATGGCCGCACGCGTGACGCACCGCCATGCGCACCGCGCCGTCGTCCGCCAGCTGCCAGAAAGAAATCGTTCGGACAGTCCCTGGGCCGTCCGCAGGCCGCCAGGCACGCGAAAAACGAACATGCATCCGAGCGGTCCCGGACCAGTGGGCGGAGCTTCCGGTTGGTCCCCGAGAAAAACGAATGCGGCGCGCCGGCGTCCGGGGCCGTCCGGAGCCGTCCGGGACGTGTAAATCGAAGAAGCTGCGTGACCACTGGCCAAGCGAGAAAAGCACGAAAAGCATTGGAATCGGAAAAGGCGTCGGTCGCGATTGCTCCCCTGCGCAAGCGGCCGAGAACAGCCTTCCAAATCTGCGCTTGTTGCCGCTAGAGGCGCCTTCATGAATTACGTCTCTATACCCCGTCCGCGGAGAAAACAGCGAGCTGGCGCACGGCGCCTCGAGGACGATGCAAGGTGAGCTTGCCGCGCCTCTAACAGCTAAACAGTCTGACGTCTGCTTAGTACATGCAACGCCTCCTGTTTTTTTCGATGACAGTGCAAACGCTCGCTCCTCAATGGCATAGAGTTTCATATAAATACACTAGAAGGAACTCTGGCGCTAGTGTCTATGGGAGCTGCAACACACGGCGCTTCAGCCAGCATGGGAATCATGGGTAGTACACAAATTTGGCTAGTCTTGCCTAGTCTTCGTTCTTTTGGCTCCGTGTGGCCTGAATCCGCTTTGCCGCAATACGAAGTTCAGCCAAGGGTTAGCAGGTAAGCTTCACCACGTTGACCTTTTTAGGCTAACGAATTCAAATCGGCTGGCGAAGTTCACAACGGTCCATTCTTTCATCCGAAACAGAATCAGAAAACCACAATAAACAAAGCCACAAGTGCGTCCGAAGCCGTAAGTGCGAAGACTAGGCAAATCCGTGTACTACCCATCATTCCCATGGTGACTGAACGATCGCAGCGCCAGAGTCCCCTCTAGTTAAATTTAGGAAACTCTATGCTCAATGGGAGCCAGTCGGTCCGCTTTAGTTCAGGGAGTGGTCGTGATGCGACGCTGCATGTAGGGTACGGCTATTTGCGTCACACGTGCGTCCGAGCGCTTTACCACGGATGCGAGAAAAGCGTTTTCCCTCTCCAATATCATGCGTCTGTCAGATTTGTTCCTTCGTGCTCCTTCTTTGTAGCTCGAAGCCATGTGCTCGAAGCAATGCTGCCACCGCCTCACCGCGCTCGTGTGGCATCTCTTAAAAGCAGCGCATGCACTGCAGCGTCGCAATGACGCATCCCGATTGGTTGCCCGCATAGCGCCACGAACGGAGACACGCTATCTCAAAACACCCTGTCTCTTAGAGACCCGGCGTGACCGCCAACGCAGTGAACACGAGGGATGCACGACACGGCCCTACGAATCTGTACTCTACCGACCAAAAATTACTTCATGTGATTTCCGCCGTGAAGCACCGCATGAAGGGTTCTCTCCCCCATGAACGCAAAGCACACGCGACGGCTAGGCGATGGTCGAGAGTAGGCTAGAGGAGAGGGTGTTTAACGGCTGGAACGGGCGCATTTGACTGGCATTGATAAAGTAGAGGAGGCGTTGGTACATGTACCAGTTGCAGTCACTGCACAACACAACGCGAAATCTCGCGAAAGTGATCGTGTCCCAAAAAGACTCGACTATCTTATCGCGTTCTTGAATCGCGTCTCGCAAGTGATCGGGTGTAGCCGTACGCCTTCGTAATGCTCAAATGTGTTGCGACGCAGCGAATAGATAAGGGATCACTGCACCCGCCGGCGGGCAGTCTGGTAGACACCGTTCACGCAGGCTGTTCTGTTCAGACGTCGCTGAGCGGTGCGTGTTATGTTGAATTCCAATGGCAGATCCATATCAACTTTTTCTGCTCTGAGTGGAGCAATCACATTTCCAATGGCAGATTGAGAGCGTGAATTGTGTGTTCCAATGGCAGATTAAGAGCAAGCGCCCATTTCGGATTCCTCCGTGGAGCAAAAATTATTGCTCCGCCGAAATCGGCGGATTTCGCCGGAAGTTGGTGTGAAGTACGTATCCTGTGCGCCCGCCTTTCATCCCGTCACGGGCGGATGTTTACAGTCGCGGGCAGCCATTGACGACCAGGAAAACACTTCGCCCCCCAGCCCCCCTCGCACGCTCTCGCGTCCCCTCGCAAGATTTCCGTGTACCGACTGCTCCCGTCGAGGCGCACGCGTTCCAATCGCAGATTTGGCGAGAGCAGTCCAGCTCGGATCTACGCGCTCCGTTCGCGATCCGGCCAGGCGCTCGCGATCTGCCATTGGAATTCAACATTGCCTTGCTTTCGGGCACAAATCATCCGAATAAAAAAGTCACAGTTTCGCCACAAGGGCGAAGCAATGAATGCAATAGCAAGAAATTAGTTTGTCACACGAAGAAAGACAAGCAGCTCGATACTTGCAACGCGCCGCCGTAGCACAAAGAAGGACGCTCGAAAAGGACGCATAGGTATATACAGGACAAGCCTGAACCGAGAACTCTCGCAGTTGTTACGTGTTTGTATTTGAGCAACGCGCTGCGAGTGTCCACAATGCAGAAGCCGACGCTGTTGTTGTTGTTGCCTCTGACATGGCTCATACCCACTCAGCGGGATTGGCCAAGGATTGATTATATGATTATATGACTTTTCGACGCTGTGTGATACTTCTCTTTCTTTTAAACTACGGCACGTGGAATGACCCCTCTCTGCGTCTCCTGCCACGCGGTGGCGTCTGACGATAAGTGAACCTGGTGTTCTTTTTCTTCCGTCTACATCATGAGTGGTACACAAGGGAGCCCACTTTTTCGTGCGCATCTCAAGGGCAGTTTTCAATTTGAAAGAAACTGTAAAAACGTTGCGTGATAGAAAACACGCTCAAGCTGTTCCGAGATCTGCGTACCGCGAGCGGAAAATGGGGCATATGAATAGCTCACCGTTATATCGCTGGCACGAGCATGGCGTGTGGCTGTGTTGGCTAGCGCAGCAGGCTGCGGAGCGAGGGGTCACTGGTTCGAATCCCCGGTCAGGTGGTTTGGAATTTTTTCTACTGATTTATTTTTTCTTCATGCCTTTTTTATACATACACATACATATACATATCCGGGACATGATGGCGTAGACAGACGGCGACGGCGAAAATCAGCCGAGAGTGTCCATATAATTGCTATCGCAATAATACCGTTATTTTATTGCGGTCGTGGTCTGCCTCTCTACTGGTCTGTGCACCGGCCAGCGCCCCGTCACCTACGTGACAATATACCTGCTCAGCTATCGCGTACCACGTCGCACACACGCGTTGCCCAGCTCGTGCTTTGTCTTAACTTGAGACATGCGGCAGTATCGATACCACTAGTGCGCGTTATACTACAATAAACTTCTGTGTGACGCGTCTTCGAGTCGCTTTGGCAGATGTTGCCTGGGCCTCTTTTCCAGTCCTAATTTGCACATCGAAAAATCTCATGTAGCTCAGCTTTCATTTGAGCTACTAGGTGATAACCGTACATACTGCACGGCATTGTTACTAAGATGTGAAACTAAGTTGCACATAGAAAAATCTCATGTAGCTCAGCTTTCATTTCAGCTACTAGGTGATAACGTACATACTGCACGGCATTATTACTAAGATGTGAAACTAAGTGGCACATCGAAAAATCTCATGTAGCTCAGCTTTCATTTGAGCTACGCTACTAGGTGATAACCGTACATACTGCATGGCATTGTTACTAAGATGTGAAACTAAGTTGGCACATCGAAAAATCTCATGTAGCTCAGCTTTCAATTTGAGCTACTAGGTGATAATCGTACATAATGCACGGCATTGTTACTAAGATGTGAAACTAAGTGGCACATCGAAAAATATCATGTAGCTCAGCTTTCATTTGAGCTACTAGGTGATAACGTACATACTGCACGGCATTATTACTAAGATGTGAAACTAAGTTGGCACATAGAAAAATCTCATGTAGCTCAGCTTTCATTTGAGCTACTAGGTGATAACCGTACATACTGCACGGCATTATTACTAAGATGTGAAACTAAGTGGCACATCGAAAAATCTCATGTAGCTCAGCTTTCATTTGAGCTACTAGGTGATAACGTACATACTGCACGGCATTATTACTAAGATGTGAAACTAAGTTGCACATAGAAAAATCTCATGTAGCTCAGCTTTCATTTGAGCTACTAGGTGATAACGTACATACTGCACGGCATTATTACTAAGATGTGAAACTAAGTGGCACATCGAAAAATCTCATGTAGCTCAGCTTTCATTTGAGCTACTAGGTGATAACCGTACATACTGCACGGCATTATTACTAAGATGTGAAACTAAGTTGGCACATCGAAAAATCTCATGTAGCTCAGCTTTCATTTGAGCTACTAGGTGATAACCGTACATACTGCACGGCATTATTACTAAGATGTGAAACTAAGTGGCACATCGAAAAATCTCATGTTGCTCAGCTTTCAATTGAGCTACTAGGTGATAACGTACATACTGCACGGCATTATTACTAAGATGTGAAACTAAGTTGCACATAGAAAAATCTCATGTAGCTCAGCTTTCATTTCAGCTACTAGGTGATAACCGTACATACTGCACGGCATTATTACTAAGATGTGAAACTAAGTGGCACATCGAAAAATCTCATGTAGCTCAGCTTTCATTTGAGCTACGCTACTAGGTGATAACCGTACATACTGCACGGCATTATTACTAAGATGTGAAACTAAGTGGCACATCGTAAAAATCTCATGTAGCTCAGCTTTCATTTGAGCTACTAGGTGATAACCGTACATACTGCATGGCATTGTTACTAAGATGTGAAACTCAAGTGGGACATCGAAAATTCTCATGTAGCTCAGCTTTCATTTGAGCTACTAGGTGATAATCGTACATAATGCACGGCATTGTTACTAAGATGTGAAACTAAGTGGCACATCGAAAAATATCATGTAGCTCAGCTTTCATTTGAGCTACTAGGTGATAACCGTACATGCGGCACGGCATTATTACTAAGATGTGAAACTAAGTGGCACATCGAAAAATCTCATGTAGCTCAGCTTTCATTTGAGCTACGAGGTGATGACCGTACATAATGCACGGCATTGTTACTAAGATGTGAAAAAAGACAAAGCCGAGGATGAAATATACATCGAAAGGATGTATACATTTCTGAATTCATCGCTGTTTTTTTCCGCCGACTCATCTTAGCGTAACATAATACCATACCACATATATTGGCCTGTATATCGAAGCACGCTCGCACGCCGTTCGTGACCAACGAGCATCACACAAAAAACACTGTCACAATCGCTATTATTCAATCAGGGCATTCTATCAACTTTGATGGAAGACCTGGTTGAAAAAAAGCCGGCAGATCCCACGCACTGTGGGAGTAATGCGAAGCAGCCAGGAAGGAGCAAATCCTGCTTTACATAATTTGCATGTCATGTTTGACATGTTAGGACCTGTCATTTATGTTCGTCATGCAGTCACGTCGTGCAACACCAATTTTGGTGTATATCAATCTAGTGAACTGGACGCAAGCGCACCATGAGCGTGGCATGTAAATGGGGTTGTAGATGACACGCATGCCAAGATTTTCGTATTACCACCTGCCACTTGCGTTCGTTATACAGTCATGTCACTCAATACCAAATTTGGTGTATATCAAGCTAACTAAACGGCCGTGAGCGCGCCATGAGCGTGAAATGCAAGTCATGTCGCTCATGACAAGTCATGATTTCCATATTACCACTTGTCACTTATGTTCGTAATACAGTCATGTCACTCAATACCAAATTTGGTGTATATCAAGCTAACGAAACGGCCGCGAGCACGCCATGAGCGTGGAATGCAAGTCATGTCGCTCATGACATATCACGATTTTCATATTACCACTTGTCATTTATGTTCGTCATACAGTCACGTCACTCAATACCAAGTTTGGTGCATATCAAGCTAACGAAACGGCCGTGAGCGCGCCATGAGCGTGGCATGCAAGTCATGTCGCACATGACAGGTCATTATTTGCATATTGCCACCTGTCATTTATGTTCGTCATACAGTCACGTCACTCAATCCCAAATTTGCTGTATATCAAGCTAACGAAGTGGTCGCGAGCGCACCATGAGCATGGCTTGTAAATCATATTTTTCATGACAAGTCAGTCATGATTTTCACGATATGACCAGCCATTTACGTTCGTCATGCAGTCATGTTATGCCACACCAAATTTGGTATTAATTCCATTAACGATACGGCCGGGAGAGCACAAAGTCGTAGGCGGCTAGATAGATATATAGCTAGATAGATACGCTCAAAGTCGCCGAAGTTCGCTAAGAAATGCTTCGCATTTAATAGTTCTGAAGTGGTTCACGCACGCAAACATACGACGGAGCAAAAGTGCTAGTTCGATCACAATCGTCTTCGCTTAGTGCACAGAAAGCAGGCACGACACGAGAAACGAATACTAGTACGAACAAATAATCTCAAAAGTTGTCTCCGTGCGTGCGTACGAACGTGTACATAACTTTTGGGACATGTAGACGACGTAGTTAGCAGGCAACAGTTCGCCGCGTTGTTCACTGAAGGAAGCTTCACGGGAAACATAACAAAAGCGATAAACATTAGCTTCAAATCGCTGCCACTCGTGATCGTCCGATCCCGCAAGGCGGAACGGGCTTTAGAGATAACGCCACGGGTGATGACAAGCAAAGGTGTAGTCCACAAGAGCCCGCATTGCAATCCGTCGAGTCCTCAAAACGACGGCGGCGAAAGCGTATCGTCTCTTCGGCGTCTGCTACCCCGAAACCTTCCAAAAGGGCTTCCGCACTGACGCCACTTCGCCCGCTTGAAGGCTATTTATGCTCACAGTTTGGCATTGCACTCCGTGTGCTGGTTAGCAGCCATAGAGTTTAGAAGAATAACTGATATTTTCTACGTATCATGGTGTCAAGCAGTGCTGGTAGTCACACCGGGGTCCTTTTTGTCGCTCTAGCTCATTGCCCTCACGACCTCATACACACGTACGTGACCTCGAACCCTCACGTACGTGTGTTTGTATATGGCTCCTCCCGTTCCTGGCGGCGGCTACATAGACTGACGCGCAATGTTACTGTGCCGCATACCATCGCAGCCATAGCGAGTAATGTTGGCTTCGCGATGCGCTTACGGTAGGAAGACGCTACGAAGGACAGTCTACAAAGAACACAAGGCACAGTTTAACAGAACGAGCGCAATTACGCTCGTTTTGTTACCTGTCGTCTCACCACTGTCGTTCCCTCCTCCTCGTCCTTGCTGGCTATCCTCGTGTTTCATCCTCTGCTGCGCTACAGGTTCTCTCTCTTTCGTGCTCGTTCACTCTGCCTGTTATACGAAGGTGCTTACGCCACTCGGCGCAGGAACTGACGCCTAAAGGCTTCACCACACGTACGCGTTGTAGAGTGTCAGCGCGTGGCTTTTTGACGCAGCGTGGCGCCCTCGCCCTATTAAGAGACAGAGCGCGCAGATTCGCGTAGTCGCTGTCTCCGTAGGGAGAGTGCACGACGCCGCTTCAAAAAGCCACGCACTGACACGCGGCAACGCGTACGTGTGGTCAAGCCTTAAGAGTTTCACTCTGAAATGTGCGCAAGCCACTAGCGGCAAACGTAGTACGCGTGTTGCTTTTCGTGAAATTGTTTGACCGTGCGTACGACTGCGTGCCATATCAACAGAGGTGGCAAAATTACTCCTAAAAAGTAACTAAATGACATTATTATTTTCGGCAGGGACCGTTTGCTCCCTGCCGGTGGCAAGTTACCTTTTCGTCCGCTTTTCTTTTTTCACATTTACGTTATATTTACTTCTATTAATATCCCCTTTACTTGCCTTGTCATCATTGTCTGTTCTCACTAAATTTCTGTTTAACAAAGCAAACGAGCCCTTAAATTTACACTTCTTTCTCTCATTCATAGCGAGGGTCTCGTTCTGGCAGACTTGATGCCTTCAGGTGGTATGCGAGGGATTATTAGTCAGCTGCCAGCTCGTAATAAGATCACGTGCTACGTGACGCTAAGATGCAAAAAGAGTGTTCCACACTAGCCGTAACGGCAACCGGCGGCGCTGACTGTCATTTCCACATTTAAATCCACATATATACACTAGAAAGTGGACGGGAGGGATGACCGCCACCGTAGCTCTGTGGCAGAGC
>JALIZH010001458.1:0-41538 GCA_030522465.1 Rhipicephalus appendiculatus
ACCCCATATCTGTGAACGTCGACGGTAACGCCATTATTATTAATGTATTGAAAAGCCAATATTGTTGAAAATGCTTTTATTTGGAATGCCCAGACACTACGAATAAATGCCTATCGCAAAATATCAAATAACATTCACGTCCCATATAGGGAGTTTCACGTTTATTTATTACTATTTCAGACATGCGTACATCAGAATGTGCGCCTTAAGTTGGAATTGTAGTGATGACTTCGGGACGACACACAGATGAAAATTTATCATTTAGAATCTGCGCACACCTGAAGTCCGGTATTACATCGCCATTTGAGTCTGCGAGGATTATATTTGCATAAGAAATTGGATTTAGTGTGCGCCAGAACTTGTGAAAAATTGATAATGAGCATCGATCTTATGTCTTGAGGTAAAACTGTCGACGTGTTGTTTTAAAGATGGTAGGTGCAGGGCATCGCGTTTTCCCTATCGTTTTTATGGCATAGGCTGCCTGCCTTTCTCCGCGTTTCGATGAAGTCGCGTCTTTTTGTTATTGAGTTGTTTGAGCTGGTTGTTAAACCAAGCTGTGTTATATATGCTATGGCATCTAACGTATCTACTGGTACAAAACCGACACGGTTTGTTTGACATTGGCTAGTGCATGGGCCTAGAATTGAAAAAATGTGGGATAGCAATAAGGGATGTTGGTTAAGTTTGCCTAGCTAGCGGTGGCTTCCTGGTGGACAACCAGCGGCTGCCCTGGCTTTCTATGTAGTGTTTGTGGGGGTTCGCCAGTTTTATGGAAGCAATGAGTGTAGTCTAACGCTGGCTACTGTTCGTTAAGTAACATCTAGTCAAGTGCTGACAGCTGGGCGAGTCGGTAACTTATCTTAGCACGGTGGTTCGCAAAACAACGATAACGCGGTAAAGGAACACGAGACACGGCGTAATGCTGGGCCGTGTTTCATGCTCCTTTCTACTTGTGATCGTTCTTTTGAGCCCGACCATGCTAAAATAACAGCTAGTGCTGGCTAATAATGTTTCATGCTGGCTTAAGAAGGCTAGTGCTAGCTTTGTGATAGGTTAATTGTGGGCTAGTGTTCATTTCTGAAATCTAATTTTTGCAGGGACGGCTAATGTTGGCTCAGTGTCAACTAGAGGTCTGTGGTATTTAGTAGTGTGACCGTACGCTTGATAACGTTCGCCAACTGTCAGTAGCTTCTGGCACGTAGTGACTCGCACTGCCTAATCCAGTGTAACCCTCAGCCAATACTGGTTCATGTTGGCCAGTGGCGGCTCACTATTTATTAGTCTGAGCTGAACGTCGGCTTCTGTTGGTTGGGTCATGATAATTTTTTTTACTATTGGTGGCTATTGTTGGCCCCCCTCCGACAAATGTCCATAGACCATCGGCCATTTTTAGTAAATTTGCGGTACCACTAAATAATGATGCTTTAGTGCTATTAAATAGCGATAGCTAATGCTCGTAGTCTGTCGGTTAGTATTTTCTGATGTGGGCTACAGTGTCTTCGTCTTGACTATACGTTCTTGTAACAACGTTATAGTTATTACGTATGCAATAGGTTGCTTCATCCACGTGTATTATAGAGTTGCTCGAACCGCTGGAATGCGCCAACGAACACTGGTTATAATATGCATGTCAAGGCGCAGTATCTCCCACATCTTTCACGGTGATTCGGGTCTCTGGGCTAGAACGGTAGCGCCGACCATACACGTCAGACTATAACTGGCCTTGAACTGGCCTTGATGCGTTACGGTGTTGCCGACGTGACTGGTGAGCCCGAGTCATGCATAGAGCAACTCAATTTACATTATCAGACATCGATACGCCTCGTAACGCTGGGCTCAAAGCCAAAGTGTGTTTCACAGGCGGCTCCTCGCTTTGTGCTTGGCACAGCATAGATTCCCACATTGAGCCGGATCTGTGGAAATTTTCCGTTACTGTGCATCCCACCCGCTTATGTCCACATTTTACGCGTAAGAGCATTTTTGTCTGCGATGCGAATAGTGGATCCTGACAAAAAAAATAGGAAGAGGCAAGATCATGGAATGCTGTGGCTGATATGACATTTCTACGTTGAGCGCAATGTGCACTATTGCAAGCAAGCAATCACAGGAAATCATCTCGGCGCGTTCGTTGTCTACACCCAGTGTCATTATCATATCATCAAACAGCACATGCAGTTCATCATAGGCCGCGTGCAGGCAGCAAGCGCGCTTCTGTCAAGCCTTTTCCGGTCATTTCTTCCTTCAATGGATCATGAATGTCTAGCCACGTTCTATTTTACCCGCTGTCTTCCGTTATTTATAGCAATGACGTCTTCAATTTGACAGTTTGACAGCACTTCGTTTGATGTATGGTCTCGTGCCCTCACTTATAAGCTATTCACGGAGTCCATCATTTATAAGTACGGAAACGTAAGGAATTTCCTGTGTCTTTTTTTCTCTTTACGCAAGACACGAGCCCTGTCCACGCTTCAATATAAAACAAACAGACGTTCGAGAAAGGCACCGAGCACGTATCGTCACTCGCAACACAGTGAAAGGTAAGCAACATGAGCTCTTTATGGAAACAAACGTTTCAAGAGGTAGCTTTCCATTTTTGGCGAAATTCCTTAGGCGCCTTGGCGCAGCATCCAAGCACACATGTGCCCTCCTCAATGTCCTAGATCAGACCGTGCTCCCTTTGTGGTTCAAGTGAATCGGTCGTGCAATTCTTTTTGTGTTTTACCGCATGCGAACGTAATTATTTTTTCATAAGGTTAAAACGCCTCATCGTCTCCGAGGTGAAGCCCTGATTTAAGCTCTTTTTATGACATCCGGTAACTACTTCTAGCAGCTGAGACCTCATGATAAAGTGCATAAGTGTTAACGGGTTTGTCTTTTTAGAAAGTAAGACACCACTTCATTGCTGCAATATACTTTATCTGAGCCGTCATGAAGGACATAGGCGTGCGCACGAGGGGGGGCAGGGGGGGGGGGGCTGCCCCCCTGGTAACCTAAGAAGGGGGGGGGGGGCGCAAAATCTGTCCTATACATTGACTTAATAGGGATGGGGGGCGCCGCGATTAACCTTCGCCCCCCACTGATAGGGAACCCTGCGCACGCCTATGATGAAGGACACAACATTATTGACAACCAACAAACAATCAGGCCAAGGAAAGTAAAGTAGATGTTATTTGTAGTAGTTATAACACAAATGTGAAGAAATTAAAGAGTGCGAAAAAGCAAGCAAGGTTGTCATTAATGTTGTGTCTAACTGAGAAAACCAGCCTTTACATTCCCCTTCTGTAGTTCTGTAACATGAAAGAGTAACTAAATCATGTTCGTCGACCTCTAACAACTAGTTTTTGTCTGCTTGAAGTGAATCTCTGAGCAAGATTTTTTTTTCGCTAGTAATCACTTTGTGAAGACACCTCCTTTGCGAAGAACATGGCCAGCAGATCCGCCTTACTGGTGCTTGCCATCGCTTGTCTGCTTCTGTGTGGTAAGTGGCGACAAAGATGATTGACTACTATATCAAACTGCTGGTTTGTGCTTGAGCTGTGCGCACCTTTTTTAGGGGCGAAGCTCCTTATGCCGTGGGTCGTGCGTCCCTTGTTTGTAGTACGTAGTAGCCACCTGCGTGATGACGATGACGATCGCGATGCCATACAACACATGGCATCGCGATATGGTCTCACATGTACATCGTTTGACCACATGCAACCAACCACCATCACGTCTTTGCCGTGGGTCGAGCGTCCCTTGTAGTTTGTAGTACGTAGTAGCCACCTGCGTAACCAGCACTATCTCCCTGTGTGATGACGATCACGCTGCCATCACGGCACACCACATGGAGTGTACCCACTAAGCGTCATAACGATGACGCTGATGACGATGACGATCGCGATGCCATACAACACATGGCATCGCGATATGGTCTCACATGCATATCGTTTGACCACATGCAACCAACCACCATCACGTCTTTGATGATGTACCTCCGGAGCTTCGCCCACTCATCATCATTCACTCCGCGGATATGCTGTGATTTTTTTCGGTTTGAAAACTTACAATGAGAATTCAACAACTGTAGCTCCCATTAAAAAGCCTTGATATGCACACTGCAAAAAGACTTTAAGGCTTTCAACGGGATAGCTTTAACGAGCCCGTGTCATAAAAAAAAAGCCGAAGCTTGCATTATGTCGTGCAAGGTTTGAAACAGTGAAGCTGCACGATTGTGAGGTCTAATCTGGTTGCTTCTACGTTGTTCCTAGGCTTCAGCTAGGGGATTCTAGGTTGTTCATAATTGTCGGGGTTTACCGTCACAAAACCACCGTATGATATGAGAGACGCCGTAGTGAAGGGCTCTGGAAATTTTGACCATCTGTGGTTTTTTAACGTGCACCTAAATCTACGTAGACGGGCTTCAAGCATTTTCGCCTATATAGTAAATGCTGCCGCCGCGGCCGCGATTCGATTCCGTGACCTGTGGGTCAGCAGTCGAGCACCATAACCACTAGACCACCGTAGCGGGTCCAGGTTGTTCCTAAGCTTCAGCTAGTTGATGCCGGGTTGTCCCTAGGTTGCTTCCCAGCGCAGAGAGGTCCGAGTTTCGACCCGACACGTATGTCCAAACTCCAGAGACAAAAACTCGCGCTGAAACCGAGCTTTCGCAGGTCCCACTGCCCTACATCGATATTCGCACAGAGCGTCGATCGCTTCGGGGTCTTCTGACAGCCGCCGTTGCCTCTCCCGTTTTCTAGTATTCTCTCGTTGTACGTACCGCTGGCACACTCCGTAGAGATGCTTCAGCGCTTTTTAGAGTTGCCTGTTCTGCTTATAATTAGGGGATTTGGGCTTCTTTTACCGCCGGGTCACTTGTAGAATTTTCCAGTCGCTTGCATTTTTTTGGGCTGATGTGCATTTTTCCAGCAAATATAGTTATTTTAGTGATCGTCACGTTTCCCAATAGCGCGTTTGTCGTTCACCAATTGCGCGTTTGTCGATGACTTTGAGTACTTGAGTGAAGTCATGCATCCGTCGGGGAAATCAACAAGCAAGGTTAATCATGCAGTGGAAAACGCACATTCAACCGAATAGAAACTATACCCTGGAGACCATGTTACAAAGTAAGTATGTGCTTGGGTTGAAAGTTGCGCATATTTTTTCTGTAGGAAAATAATTAGTGATTTTTTTTTTCAATTCCCCTTCGTATTTGAGTGACATTTTATATTGCAGTTCAAACATTTTCAAGAATGAGAAAATTCGTTAAATTTCGGCTTCTTTTGGGCTTCTTCCCGATAGTCGCACCGCTTTTCTGGGGCTTCTTTTGTGATGATCATTTGTTTGTTAGCTCGGCAGCATCTGGCAACTCTGAGCGAAGCTGAAAAGTTCGACCACGTTGTTTATCTCTGGGTTAATCCCGATGGTTTATTAAAGCTTTTCTCTATTAGTGGTTGCGTCTGTGAAGAAACCATAATTGGTGGTGGCCGCCCGTCTGTTGCGTTCTTCATTTTTAGTCGACCAGCAGTGAGCACTGGGATTTAGTTTCTGTGGCGCATACCCGTTAATAATTATGGTAGTTTGTTGTACTTTTAGGGCCGGCTTAAACAGCATCGCTCTTGAAATTCTCGTGTCGGTGTCCCTGAGTGAAAAATCGCGATGGATGCAAATGATAAAACTGATGTGTACGAGCCGCATTAAAACCCAGGCCTTCCGTGCGGCACTCAAATGTTCTACTTCAGAGCCAGGCCAATGATTTGAACCGTTTCGCGAACGAACACTACGCAGGCGTCATGTAGAACGGGCAGTCACGTTAACGCATGTGATATTGTGCCATTCCACATGTAACTCATGTGAATTGGGCATCGTGTGGATAATTTAAAAGCCCTCCCACTAGAAAGTGCCCAAGAATAATTAATCATCAGCAGCAGCAACAGCAGCAGCAAAGTATGCTACTGCGCAGGTGCTCATACTGCCTTGCAGGCGCGTAGTAAGCACTTCACAAGTGTACTTGCCGTAGGCATGTGTTCTAAGAAAGTTTAATACGGCGAGCGTTATGCACACAAATGTTCCCTGCCTCATGGCTTTGTTTCAGGTGTCTACCGAGAACCGAAGCTTGGGTAGTGAATGTAAAAACGATACTAACTAATCCGAGGTACGGTGTCACCTTCTAGTCTTCAGGGCGAAGTTCAAGAGTGCTCCATTTTTTTTTACTCATTCAGTGTTTCCGCAATGTACAATAATTGCATTACTGAAAAAGCATAAAGCAGGTCCTAATTGGTGCATCACGGGCTCCTCAAGATGTGACAAGAATTGCAGAGGCCACCAAGCATCACCAATATATAGGCCCCCCATGTCTGCCATGGCAAGAAGGTGCAGTTGCAAATCAAACTCGGGACGCGAGGACTCCCGTTGGTTCTTTAATTGTGGTGAATCATAGCCTGCGTAGGCTCTTCCTAAGTCAGATCTACCAATTCTCCTTACTTTGCAGCATGAACCTGTTAAATATGAATAACCAGCAAATAAATAGTCCGCAACCATCCTGTAATGCTCTTCGCTCTATAAACTCATTTTGTGCCTATAACACATGAGAAGTTATCGATCAGACGGATGCATGGCTTGCTTAGCACGACTGATCTATCTTCTCTGCAGTTAGAATATCCGCTACCCCTGTGTTCCGTTAAGTCCGCACCGTTTTGTTCTTAAATCTGAGTGTTACAAATATATATTTTTTTCCATAAGTCGTTATGCGTTCATGATATTCTTCTGAAGTTAACTGCTAAGCTTCTGCCGCTTACCAAGGTGTCGCACTTAAAATGTATAATTAATATGTACAATTAATAGGCATAACCTGCCAACCTTGATTGCGTAATGACAGCGGCATGCGCTGGAACACTATTTTGCTGCTTAATTCCTTGCTGTCACGGTCACATTTAAATTATCTGCCCACATAAACGCGTTTTTCACAAATTTAACCGAATGCGTCACTTGCTTCCTCCACATCTGTCTTGAATACTATGTATTCTCAGACGTTTTCGACTGAAGTCCTCGATCACTTGCGCATCCAAGTGATGCACACGAGTTGCAGTCGTTCACGGATAAGCGCGCAGTTGTTACTCTGTCTGTCCTAGTCTTGTGGATAGTCTGCAGAATACTGGATGTCGAAGATCTGTGCTTGACCCATTCATTGAGCGATATTTTTTTACAGACATTGAAACGGAAATAATATTGCACAGGGTATATGGAACACAAATGAAATAAGTATACAAGGCGAGCGCAGTCCTGTCTACTTTTTTGTTGTGTTACGTACCCTGCGCAGTTTTATTTCATTTTCAATGTTATATCAACTACGCCCCAAGAGCGCTTTTCTTGAGTTCCTACAGACATTCAACACAGCTGCTGAGCCTTCGCGTATACTTGCTAGCGTATTCACGTATACTTGCATATCCTTGTCAGCGAAATTCTTGTGTAAGTATGTGATGCAGAATTAGCTGCCTTTTCGTAGTTTAAGAAAGCTTCCTCTCTGGAAATTATTTGACAAAAATCAGTGTCGCTCACGCTCAAGAGCGAGAAACATAACATTGTGTAATTAATTTTGAGATTGCTAAAACAAGCGCGTTATAATAACACCTGACAGTCAATATATAGCTCGTTGCGAGCCGATGTTAACGGATTCTTTGTGATTCTTTTTTTTCTTACATGACAACCTTTAGCGGTGAACGCGGTTAAGAGGAGGCCATTCGAGCCTGAAGCCGGTGCGAGGGCCGTCTTCGATGCATCGGAGCGTTCCGGCAGTGCAGCCCACGAAGAGCAAGGCCGGGTGACCGGCAACTGTGTCGCCACTCTTTGCGGCCAGCCGATCGGGTGAGAGATGGAGGCTTCTTGAGAGGCATCTGGATGAAGCCAGCGGGCAAGAGCTTTGGTGAACGGACGTGACTCTGTATTAAAAGAATTTTTTCAGAAAGGGGGGACTTCTCTAATCGGTTTGTACTTCCTCCTGGGCGGCCGAGTCAGGCTGTCTGAAAGCCTTCGTAACACAACTGCCTGATTTCTTGAAATTTCGTATTGTTTTTCGGGAATTTCTGTGCTTCTCGCACAGTCGCATCATTTTATATCCTGAACTTTACGGGCTTTCCGTGGCGCCCACTCCCTCTCAACCTTCCAAATAAACCACCCATTTCGTTCTTTAGGTTTGCACTGCTATTCCGAATGATTGTCGTGACCGCAATGAAAGGAAAAACGTTGTGGACAGAAAACAAGCATAAAGCTCCGATTTAATGGCAATGTGTAGTTTCACTTCAAGCACACACAAAACAAGGAGCGATGTGGCACACACTAAGCCGTTCATTGCAAGAAGAACGCGACTTCATTTATTCCTTGCCTCAAACAAAACTATGCATGTATCTTTGCGCATGTATCAATTTTGTATATTTAAGTAAGGTATGAGAGATTTATTTATTATTTATTTACTTCCAGGATACTACATTCTCAGGAAAGAGCCTATAGAGGACTGGTATCAAGGGTCAATCTCAAGCACGTTTACAAACAAAAATATAGCAATTGATAATCAAAAGAAGTATACGCACACATATATATATATATATATATATATATATATATATATATATATATATATATATATATATATATATATATATATATATATACCGGGTGTCCCAGCTATCTTTAACCAAGGGTTAAAAAATACAATATTTGAGGCAGGCGAGTGAAATCAGTTGAATATTGCTTACAGCTATCTTGCGCACTGCAGGCAATTTTTTCTTTTGTAATTAACGAATTTGTTAATTAGGATTAATTTACTAAATTGATAAATATTGACTTTACGCAAGAAATTAGAGTTGCAAAGTTCGAGGGCGTCTTCAGAAATCCCCGTTTCATCATTTGCGATAAAGTTTTACGCGTACCATTTTTTCCACGCTGCAAAGAAAGCCCGCGAAATACAAAAAATACCACGTGACTAGCGCATTCGCGCGCCGCGACCGTGCTGCTCTCAGCCGTGGTTTGAGCGAAAAAAATCAGCTGCGACCACGACGCGCCGGCTGCTTTGCAGCAGTAGGCCGTTATGTTTACGGTGGTTTCTTCGCCCGCGCTCGCTACAACTTGCACAGTCACGCGCGCCAACTGGCTGGCAACAGGCCAAGAAACCACCGCCAACTTATCGGCCTACCGCTGCAACGCAGCCGGCGGGTCGTGGTCGCAGCTGATTTTGTTCGCTCAAACTACGGCTGAGAGCAGCACGGTCGCGGAGCGCGAATGCGCTAGTCACGTGGTAGTTTTTGTATTTCGCGGGCTTTCTTTGCAGCACGGAAAAAATGGTACGCGTAAAACTTTTTTTATCGCAAATAATGCAATGGGGATTTCTGAAGACGCTCTCGTACTTTGCAACTCTCATTTCTTGCGTAAAGTCAATATTTATCAAGTTAGTAAATTAATCATAATTAACAAATTAGTTAATTACGAAACAAAAAATTGCCTCTAGTGCGCAAGATGGCTGTAAGCAATATTCAACTGACTTCACTCGCCTGCCTCAAATAATTCTATTTTTTAAACCCTTGGCTAAAGATAGCTGGGACACCGTGTATATACATATTATATACACACTCATACAAGCACGCGTACATATAGGAACTCATAATCAACAGCAGTCCGTCGCGGTGGAGCAGTGGATGTGCTGCTCGGCTGCTGACCCGAAGGTCGTGGGTTCGATCCCGGCCGCGGCGGTTACATTTCAATGGAGGCGAAATGCCAGAGGCCCTTGCACTGTGCGATGTCAGTGCACGTTAAAGAACACCAGACAGTCGAAATTTTCGGAGCGCTCCACTACGGCCTCTCTCATAATCATATCCTGGTTTTGGGACGTCAAACCTCAGATATTATTATATTATTATAACCAACAGCCGAATTGACGCACAATATAATAGCGATTTATAACCAGAATAATTATGTGCACATACATAAATATATACACTAATAAATACGCGCATGCATGTACTACATGGCACAGAAATAAGGGTACAATTACGCTAGCACATAAGTGTAAGCAGGCTGAGATTAGAACTAGACAAAAATTTCTATATTTAGGGACCGAAAAAGATAAATGTTTCACATTCTGATGTAATTTAGTCGAATGAGAGTATGTTTTGTAGTTGATCAATGGGCAGAGCGTTCTAGTTCGTCATGGCTCGAGGAAAAAAGAAGCAATGCCTTGTGCTGGTACGTGTCGATTCGGCATGGCAATTTCTTGTCAGTAGTGAAGCCAGAGTTTGAATGAACGGAGATGCTTCTAGTGAAACACTCTTGTTTTTTTTAATGAAAAAGAAACCATAATCCCAAAATTTTGGCGACGTAGCTGTACTTCTTGTATATTATTTGTTTGCATGAGAGCTGCTGGGGAGTCTGTCATGCGGTACTTAGGGAAGATAAACCGGGTGCATTTACGTTGAGTCATTTCTATACCATGAATTTCCTTTTTATGTGTATGGGTACCAAATAATACATGTATACACGAGAGTAGGTCTACTGATAGTATGAAAGGCTAACAGCTTCGCAGCTGGCGGGGCAAGACGAAGTTTATCCTTGAGGAAGTATAATTTATGGAAGGCGGATGCGCGAATGTCAGATGCATGCATATTTCAGCTTAGATCCTGCGTTATCGTAACACCTAGGTGCTCATATTCGCTGACCTCTTTCTGTATGTGAGTTTGAAGAGAATATGGAAAAAAAGAAACAATTTCTTATTTCTTGTGATGTTCATGCACACTGTTTTGTATGAATTCAGCGTCATATATCATTGATTACACCTTTAAAAAACGCTACTAAAGCAAGCATTGAAAACCCGTTGATCGTTCACGGTAACAATAAGCTTGAACAAGACACAATCATCGGCGAATCGCTTTATTGCGAGGTGTTTAGGCACATCATTGACAATATAATTTTTATATAATAAAAAAGCACGGGTCCGAGAACACTTCCCTGAGGAGCACCTTCCCTTAGGAGACCTGAGTTTGGATGAACATTGCCCATTTATGTCAACAAACTGTGTTGGTTATGACATGTATGCAGGGACACAATTGGATGCTGCAATGCCCGTCGTCGTAGCTTGATTGGTAGAGCATAGGACACGCAATCCAATGGCTGTGGGCTCCGGCAGCATCGCCGCAAAAGGTGTTGTTTAGACCGCTTTATTTCCTTGAAATTATGTCATTGCTACACAGTAGCTTAAAATAAGAAACAATGTCCTTCATTCTATCCTTGACTCAATTTCCTGTGGGATTCATTAGACCACGACACGAACGCTCACGACATGCATATCTGCTTATAGGATGGCATTAATTGCACAGATGGCATTATACATACGTCGTCAACCCAGCACGGTCATTCCATTAACGTGTTATTTACCGGAACGTATTCGCACACCCGACGAACACGTTGTAAGTGAACGACCTGTCATGATGTGAATGCCGTGACGTGTTATGAGTGGCACAAACGAGTAGATGCCATGGCAGTCTACTGTTTGGGATATTTTGATGTGTGGGACATAACAAGAATGACAGAGCACATATGCACTGCTATATACCGTATTTACCAGTGCGAAAGTAACGCAGTTTGGCCAACACTCCGCTAGTGCCTATGGTTGGAGTACTATGCACTAGCACTGGGCGATGCTGGCTAAGCGCTGGTCAGGAATGGCTAGTGGTTGTTCAAGGAACGCTGACATTATTTACGCATCTCAACATTTTTTAATCCCCGAGTTGTTATCGGACTCCTAGTAGGGGTTCGTGACAACAAATCTAACTGAGCAACGAATAGCTATCTGTTTCAATTAATAATATCACCATTATGTCGCCCGATTAAAAACAAGTCCGACAAATTGTAGCGCTGGCAGCACTTCCTCGCGGCCACCTCCAGACCGCGCCCAAGCAGATAACTTGGCCTCAGAAAAGAGTGTCCTTAGGCTGTGGTTACATTTCTTTTGCTATAGGCACCGTGCATATGTTAGGAGCCGCCACAGTCGCGCGCTGCCTCCAGCGCCAAAGTGGCCACGGCAGCAGATTTGACGGGATACGGGAGCAGACGACGAAAGCGGCGGTATGCCACTGCGCCGGGCTTTGGTGCGTCGCTTGAGGCGCTTTCGCTCCCGTTTGATTTCAAAAGACAGTAAATTGCTAGCAGCCGCGCGAGAACCGTAGTGTTAGCGCGTGTGCTTTTTTCGCCAGACTTCATGCACCCTCAGGCGAACGCGACCACATCAAATTTTTGGCGAAAACGACAACGGAGGCGACGAGCCCGTTGAGCGAAACTGCACGCGTGTAGCGCGGGCCGCTTCGCTCACTAAACGATCACAGCTTATCACCCTCGGGGTAGCGCGGCAGCAAGCTCGGCGGCAGCTTGAAACAGACGACAGCAGCGATTGCACTGTCAAGGCCGCTGCAGAGGTGTAATCGCGGAGCGATGCCTTATGCCTTATGCTATGCCGCTATGCTATTCTTATCGTCCAACACACGCGGCTGGCTGATCGCGTTGATAACGCGGACGGACGGTCGCTCTCACCACTGGCCAAGCGCGAAAAGCATTGGCATCGGAAAAGGGGTCGTTCCGCGATTGCTCACCTGTGCGAGCGACTGAGAACATCCTTCCAAATCTGCGCTTGTTGCCGCTATAGAGGCGCCCACATAAGTTACGTCTGCACGGAGCCTATAGCGAATGCAGACCAGCGGAGAAGTAGAATGCGTTATCTGTTTTTGCAATAACAATTCTTTGCTTGCCAGGTTCTTCTTTGCGCCGTCAGATGGCGCCACCTATCCGGCCTCACTAGGGAGCCTTCATGTGCGCGCCTCCGTGCCTCCGTCTTTTAGGGTGGTGACAAGTTTGACCATGGTTGCTTACCACTGGCTTCGGCGGCCGCGAAACTTGACGGGCCGCCATGTTGGTTCCCAACGTTCGCTCGTTTACATTGAACGTAGCGTGAGTTTCAACAGGAATGGGGTGGTTTGTTTATATAGCAATTTGTGAAAGCTGGAGGGTTGTTCTTAGTTGGCCGCCGTTTTCTGGAACAGAACGAATGTGTTCGTTGACTCGAGTTTGTATAATATACTACGAAAACAGTTTGTTTCTCGCAGTGCACCCGCTGCATTGGCCGAGTGATGGTGATTTTAAGGGAGCCTATATTTGCGATGGGGAGAACCTCGATGTCACTGTGAACCTAATTCAATGTCTGCGCGGCATTCCTGAAGTAAAAGTCACCTTATCACTGCTGACACTTCAAAGGCGTTCTAGTGCAGGACACGAGGCCGTGCTATATTATATGACGGTGCTTGTAACCACGGGGAGGCGGATCAAACAACCGCGTATCTGGCGATGTTCTCTACAAGCCGCATAATTCCGGTGCCCTGTTTCTCATACCCTGCATATTGCTTCTGTACGTAATAAAATTCCCTGCAGCAAGTATATTTCCTGTGAACGAATTCGTACAATGGACTGCTTAAAAACCTTACAGGTTGTTAGCATAGGCGAAAAATAGTAGGGCACTCAGTCATATCGCACCTATCACCCCCCCCCCCCCCCCCCCCAAACATGTATATTAACCTTGACAGAAGAAAACGACAGGGAAGCAACAAGGAACAAACCAATTTTTTACAGGCCATATTTTATTGAAAACAGCGTCGGAACCGCATCTGGTCTTAGTTTCTTCAAACCATCCTGCCTCCTTTCCTCGGAAGCTTGTGTCCTCGAAGTGGGCCTAGAATAAAGCACTAACGCGAAAAGTCATACACGGCACCAAAGACACATAAGTAGTCCAATACATTTTCTCTACAAGCATTAAATAAAAACTGAGATCACGATATCGAATCCTCTTTGTGGGCGGTTATGAAATAAAAAAGAAGACAACAAATTCCGACTGCCTCACCACACTCTCCCACAGGGCATATTTGAGTTATGAGCCAACAACCGGCTTCCTTGGTGCACACAAAGAGAAGCGTTTAGGACGGACGGACGGACGGACGGACGGACGGATGGACAGACAGACAGACACAAAGAGTAAATCAGTCGTATTCTATATGATTAAAGCGAAAGCTTTACTGGTTTAGTCGAGCGAGTTTCGCTGTGTATCTCGGCGTGTCTTTGAAGCGAAGAACCGATACCCCGCGGCCCTAGCCACGCGAACTTTAGTTGTGGCGTTGCAGTTGTGCACAAGTCTACAGGGAACGCGTTTGGTCGGCTCGTCTGCCTACCTCTCTAAATACCCTTCCTAACCCCCCGTATTCAGAAACGCTCCATGACTTGAACTTGACTTGAAACCGCCTTCAATCCTTCAATGCAGCACAAACGCGTTTCGAACGCGCTGTCTTTAGGCGGTGCCAAGGCAGCAGAAACGCGTTTCGAACGCGCTGCCTTGAGGCGGTTGCAAGTCAAGTTCAAGCAATGTTCAAGTCAAGGAGCGTTTCTGAATACGGGGAAAAGCGCAGAAGCGCGTACATCTGCCCGCAAAGGGAACACACGAACGCGAGCGTCTGTTGATGGTTTACGGGCCTGGCGTTTCTCGCTATATCGTTAGGTTGGCGAACTACGCTTCGACTAATAGAGTAAACAAGCATAACCGAGTAAACAAGCTTCGCGTTTAGCTTGCACGGACTGCTTTTCGTCGCACGACAAAGCAAATCATTTCACGAAATATGCGGCGATATACTCAATCCACTCGCCCAATGCAACGGGTACTCACCTCACAAACACGGAAAGAAGTAGTGGGCTCCCAGCAATCTCGCTTCACTTGCGCAATCCAGCGTCTCCGTCGGTTAGGGCAAGTCGGGAAGCGGAACATTCTTACGCCTCGTCTCCAGATTGTTGTGCTGTGGGGCACGCAGCACCCTGGCATTCTCAACTCCAAAGTTGTTGTAGATGCGATTAGCGCGAGGATGGTGTCGTAGCAGAAGCTAGGTTTAGAGCAGCTTCCACACGCGCGCCAACGTGCAGCCGGTGCAGTAGGACAGAGGAGAACCGACTGGCTCTGAGAACCAACATGGCGCTCTCGCCGCCGCGTTGCCATGGAAATCTTGGACTGGCAACACTGTGTTTTGGCGGGCGGCGGCAAGTGGTGGGTCAAAGGCTGACACCACCCTAAAACACGGAGGCGCGCGCACATGAAGGCTCCCTAGGCCTCACGTTTACGGCTGCGGTAATTCGGTATTACGCTAAGGCAAATATGTCAGCGGACGCGCTAAAATTCACTATTAACGCTACGTGCATGATTACTTACGATAACTAACCCAGTTATCGATTCTCTTGCGCTACGTGCGTGCTACTTGTTAGCAGTGACATTTATCTATACGCCACTCCCCTTTGGTAGCTTATGGTCCTGTTGGCGTGTACCGTGCGTGTAATGAAGCAACACATTCTTTGCGCTTTTTACGCACTACGAACAACAGTAACTGCCGCTCACAACGGTTCTCCCACAAGGTGATTGACGAGCACACCTCACATCGTGCTCTCTACTTTTGCCTGTGGTTTCTTAGTGGTTTGCATCTTGTAACTTCATGAAAAAAGTCGCGGTTTCGCCACTAGGGCGAAGCAATGAATGCGATAGCAAGAAATTAGATTGTCCTATGAAGAACAAGCAGCTCGATACTTGCAACGCGCCGCCGCAGCACAAAGAAGGACGCTCAAAAAGGACGCACAGGTATACACAGGACAAGCGTGAACTAACAACTGTCGAAGTTGTTACGTGTTTGTATTTGAGCAACGCGCTGCGAGTGTACACAATGCAGAAGCCGACGCTGTTGTTGTTGCGTTTGATATGGCTCATACCCACTAAGGGGGGTTGGCCAAGGATTGATTATATGATTATATGGCTTTTCCACGCTGTTTGATACTTCTTTTTCTTTTAAACTGCGGCACGTGGAATGACCCCTCTTCGTCTCCTGCCACGCGGTGGCGTCTGACGCCAAGTGTACCCGGTGTTCTTTTTTTTCCTTCTACATCATGAGTGGTACAGAAGGGAGCCACTTTTTCGTGCGCATCTCAAGGGCAGTTTTAAGTTTGAAAGAAACTCTAAAAGCGTTGCGTGATAGAAAACACACTCAAGCTGTTCCGAGATCTGCGTACCGCGAGCGGCAAATGGTGCATATGAATAGCTAGCCGTTATACGGCGAGCACGAGCGTGACGTGTAGCTGTGTTGGCTAGCGCAGCAGGCTGCGGAGCGAGGGGCCCCTGGTTCGAACCCCCGGTCAGGTGACCTGAAATTTTTTCCACTGATTTATTTTTCTTTATGCCTTTTTTATATATACACATACGTATACATATCCGGCACAGGACGGCGTCGACAGACGGCGACGGCGAAAATGAGCCGAGAGTGTCCATATAATTGCTATCGCAATAATTTTTAATGCGACGGGACGAAGATGAGGCATGGAAAGTGAGGAGAGTCACAGAAAGTGAGAGTGCTTCCAGGCGTCGGCGCCAGTCGGTGCCACGATAAGAACTTTCGGATCGTCGACGTCATCGCTACTAGCGCATCGTCACTCATGATGGTATGGGCCACAGCGAACACGTCACAGTAATGTCGATGTCGCGGGGTGCAGAAAGCCCCGTTCTGCTTTCGTATGCGCTCTGCCCACGAAATAAAGTAATTTCCAGGTGGCGGGTGCCAATCAAATTTGGTCAGACATACTTATGCCTACCGAGCAGTCGAGTGCAGGACACATTTCGAGCTTGAAATTTCATGTCAGTGGCCCTTTAAAGGGGCCCTGCAACACTTTTCCAAGTAGCCATCGAATGTATTCACTAAAGGAGCTTATTGCCTCACGAATTCACCGCCGCAAAAATTTTTGGAATCCGTCCAGTACGGGTGGAGTTACAAAGATTTCTCGCACGCTGCGATTGCATTCTCTCTTCTCTCGTCCCGTCGAAAGCGCTGGAAGCTAAGCAGGGAGGGACGGCATGGGGAAAGAAAATACGTCACGCACGCCTCGTGATCTTGAGCGCTTTTCTCTTTCTTTTTTGCTTCGAATACGCGAATTTTCATTGCGATCGCGCGCGCACGCGTGGACAAGTCGCGGCCTCCCGCGGCGGCCTCTCTAACTACCGAGCGCGCCATGCTCAAATCAGCCAATGGCTGATACGAGTGATGCGAGTGTCGGTGACGAGTGATTTTTCAGTACGCAACGTCATTTGTCGAGAGAAGAGAAAGCAATTTCTGGCTGACTATGAGAATTTATTGTGAATTCCACGCCGCGTGCTGCGCTATAATATATGGCTCGCGTGTTCTCGAGAGCCTGGACTACCCGATCAGGCAGCGTTTTCTGAGCATGCTCAAAAAGTGTTGCAGGGCCCCTTTAAGCTTGGCAAGCGGTAGTTCGCCGGTGGCTAACAGGGCTAGCGCCACAAGGTGTTGCTGACCGTTAGGACCTCATTCACACAGCCGTCAAACGACCCGTCGCGTCACCGTCACGTCGAAAAAACGTACAGCAGACGCGACGGAGCTGTGCACGAACAGGTGACGGCGGTTGCAACGTGGACAGCAGCACGTTTTTGTACAGTGTTGACCGACCGCTCTCTTGCTCGCTTAAACGTGGAGAAATGAAATCAACACTTTTCAGTACATAAGTTAAATCAGCTTTTGTCGGTATAATGTTAATGTAAACAAGAAATAAACGGTTAATAATACATTACGAACGCAATATGAATGTTATTGTGACTTTTAGCGCAGCCAATCGGCCAGCCACCCCTGTTGCCAGCTTTTGCTTTGTAAAATCGCCATATTTAGAGGCCGGCTTTCTAATTTCTGATTGGTCCGTTTTCTAGGGGCGGGACTCCGTCCCCATGCCGGCGACAGAAACGTAGAGCATCGCTCAACGTCGTCGTCAGCCCGTTTTTGAGGAGAAAACGGCTCGGAAATCCTCTCCCCTGACGAAAACCGGTGCCGTGACGGTGACGGGACGGGGCGTTTGACGGCTGTGTGAATGAGCCCTTAGCGCCCCAATGACGTCAGATATAACTACCGTTCGGGCCTTTAGGCATTGCAGTATCGTCGACGTCTCTGGTGAGCCCGCATCACACACAAAGCTACACATTTTCTAGTATCAGGCGTCCATCGGCCTCGCGACGCCAGACGTAAGGCTAATGATTGTGATATAGGCAGCTCCCCTCCCCTCCCTAGGAAAACATTTCGCGCGCAAGAGCATTTGTCACCGATACGACTAGCGGACCCTGACACACGAAAACTAGGGACAGAATCTCAGGGAAACGCAGCGTTCGATTTCAAAGTTCCACGTTGAATATATGCTGCAATTTTTACGCGATAGCGTTAAAAAGCTCGTTTCGCAGAAATTCCGTGGTCGGCGTTGGCTTCGGTGTAGGTAACGGCGTCGTTGCTTGTGAGCGAAAAATCATCATCATTTTGTCCATGACCCAAAAATCGAGAAACATGCAAATAAAATAAATGAACTTTTTCGGGTTCAGGTAGAGATCGAAAACAGGCCATCTGCGTGGCACGCATGTGTTCTACAACAGAGCCATGACATTTCTTGAAATGATTTGGAAAGAAACACTATATGAGTGTTATGTATTGGAAGGAGTCTCCTTAACGCATGCAATATTGCGTCGCAGAAGCATAGCATGGCGCCAGGCGTCAAAACATGTGAATCGCACAAAGAGTGGGTGTATTAAAGGCCCACCCTTTACAAAGCGCTCAGACATATTTAATCATCAGCAGCAGCAGATGCATCAACGAAGTGAACAGCTGCGTAGGTTCGCGTGTGTCTCTACGGAAGCGTAGTGGGCCCTTCGCTGATTCGCCAAAGGAATAATTATGGCGTAGCGGGCACTTAACAACTGTACTTCCAGTAGGCATTCAAGGACACCATGAAACGGCCAATGTTACGCGCAAAGTCGTTCGTTTCTTCACGGCACGTTTGAGGCATGCACTGAGAACCGAAGCAGCTAGGTTAGCAACTGAGAAGGCAGTGCGCACGAGGCCCGATAAGAGAAGGCGGAGCTTAAGCTTCCTCACATTTTTTTAAAGCGAGGAAAGTCAGGGAAGCAGTCTGGACGCGCTTGTTGTTTGCACGTAGTGTCATTAGCATATCATCAATCGGCACTGGTAGTCCAGCATAGGCCACAGGCACGGAACAAGTGCACTACTTTTCGTTCATTTTGCAGTCATTTCTTTCTCAACTGAAGGTGAATGTCAAGCGACGTTTTATCTTATCCGCTATTTGCTCCGCTTTGTCGCAATCACGACTTCAGTTTGACAGTTTCACGGCAATTTGTTTGATGTATGGCTGTCGTGTTCTCCATTAAGCGCTATTCTTGGCGTCCATCAATTATTGCTGCGGAAGCTTAGCAAATTTGATGCGTCATTTTTCCTCTTTACGCGATAGCGTTAAAGAGCTCGTTTCGCAGACATTCCGGCGTCGGCTTCGGCGTCGTTCGTTGTGAGCGAAAAATCATCATCTTGTTCGTAACCGAAAAATCGAGAAAGATTCAAATAAAATAAATAATAAAAATTTCCGTGTCCGAGTGAGGATCGAACCCAGGCCATCTGCGCGGGAAGCAGGTGTTCTACCACACAGCCATGCGTATGCTTCTAAATTCATTGCAAATAACTTCCTCTACTTGGAAATGCAGTGAAAATGACTCTTGCTTCACAAACACACGCGTCTTGTATACAAACGTCGCAATACAGCATGTAATATCGTAGTAATATTGCGTGGTGCAAGCGTACATTGCCATCGGGCGTCACAACACGTGAATAGGATAACGATTTCGAGATTTAAAGCCGGCCACCCTATACAAAAGGCAAACACGTTAGTACGTGTATTCCCTTAACACCACGTAGTGGATGCATAGCAAGTATGCACTAAGTGGTTGAACTACGCACGAGGGACAGGATATCGTTCAACTCTTAAAGGCGAAGCTTTATGGTCTCGCAATTTTTTTGATGCAGGCGATGAGTGCTGCCAGCACTTTAATGTAATATAAAAAAACGTTCACAAGAGGAACCGAGCACGTTTGGTCAACTGCAACATAGTGAAACGTAAGTCAATGTCGATTCTTTATCAAAAGATACGCTTCGCGAGGGAGCTTTTCATTTTTTCTTTTTTTGTGTGTGTGTGTGTGTGAAACTGCTAAGGTGCGTTGGCGGAGCGTTCAAGCATGCAAATGCCGTAATGAATCTGCTAGATCACAACGTGCTCAGTTTACTCTTGAAGTGAATAATCCGCGGAGTAAGACACCCCTTCAACACTGCCAAAATACCTGGCTTGTCATGAAACGGTAATTTAATCATGTTCCTCGGCCTCAAACAACAATTCATTCGTGCCAACTCGCCCAACTGTCTGTCCTACACTACCAACTGGCTTAAACTGCTTGGCATGGATCTCTGAAGGAATAAATGAATAAACTTTATTTAAAGTCTGTCAGTTTCCTTCGGGCGATGAGGGGGGACGAGGGGATTGACCCCTGTCCCTTCCCACTCTCCGTCGATGATGATGGCCGTGCCTCAGGTGACGGCTCGAAGTCCTTGGACCCGGGCGGCATCTTCGGCTTGCCGGACGGCCCAAAGCTGGTCGGAAAGCTTGTCGCTAGTGAGTGCCGCCTCTCAGCGGCAGCGACGCCTCCCAGCGGCAGCGACGCCGACGCAGCCGATCCACAGTAGTGACCGGAGCCGCGGCGGCAGCCGGCCCCTGCCCTCGCGCGGTGGTAGCAGCAAAGATTGGTCTTGGAATTTGTCCCGGCCTAACATGCGTCGCGCGGTGAGCGGCGGCAGCGACAACTCTCCCGGCGCGGTGCAGCCCCAAGCTCGTGCAGCCATTCCCTATGTGCCTTGGTGTTAGTGAAGCGTTGGCACGGGTACTGCGAACGTTCGACGTACACGTCGCGCATGTTCCTGCCCGCAAACTTAAACACGAACTGGTACATGTGAAGGACCCGCTCAAGAAAGAAAAGTTCCCAGGCATTGTTTATATAATTTCATGTGCAGACTGCGACTATGTTTATATCGGGGAGAGCGGTAATTTTGAAAGACGACTGAAGGGACCACATGAACGACGTCAGGAAGAAGAACGTAGTATCCAACGCACTTGCGGAACGCGTGGCTGCATCTAATCACAACATTGACTGGACCAAGGCAACTGTAATCGCAAAGGAAAGAAACTGGTGTTCGCGTCAATATCTGGAATCCCTCCTTATCCAGACACGAAAAAAACGCTGAACAGAAATGATGGCAATCTGCCACCAGCGTACGCCAGGTGTCTCGGCAATGTTCTAAAACGGACATAAGCCCGCTTCGCTGGGCCACTTTACTGTGAACAAGGCTACCGTACGGTAGCCGAAACGTCAATTTTTCATGTTCTAAACCTTTTTCATTTGGTCGGCGCTCATTCTTTTCGTTTCCTCATACTTCTTCCCGACCAGACGATGTTTCGTCAAACCATCGATTTCATCAAGCTACGACAGGCGTTCGGCCAATCGTTAGTAACTCAAGTCCGTCAGTACGTTTCGCTGTGCGTCCGGGTTTCTTCGTTCAAGGCCCATCTAGACTTCAATCTTTCCTGCAAAGCGCGAGGACTGATGCCACGTTCACTCCCCCCTGCTCAGGCCGGTCGCCACGCCTTTTGGGCACAGCGTCGTTTCAAGAGCGGAACGCCAGCTCCTACAGGCCAGGATTCTCGACTGCAAGGACACAATAAAACGTCTGCACAACCAGGAATTCCATGCTCGCCGTCGTCTGCAGCAACAGTGTCCGAGTGACTTCGCCGCCATTCAGGCGCATGCGTGGCTTAAGGCTGATGCTCATGCTCAACGTACCAAGCTAGCCCACGGCAACAAGTTGGCAAGACTGCAGCCCTTGCGCCCTTGCGTTCCGCGTGGCCGTGCCACGTCCGCCGTGCACAACGTATCATCTTACGTCCCCACTCCTGAGGAACTTGCCGTTCTCGAGTTGGGACTCAATTTTAATACTGGACCTGCACCAGACAAATTCAAGATGATCTGTGCGGTCGAGCGCGCCATCGACTACATTGACCGCCCCCGACGAGAAGAAGCTCGAACCCGTGCTATAAGCGTCCTTGCAAGGCTTCCTCGTCGGACCTCGTCGGTCCTACCCCCTGAGCAAGCTAGTGCTGTGAAGAGTCTCCGTGGGAACTCAGACATCGTCATTCTACCCGCTGACAAGGGTAACGCCACCGTCATAATGGACAAAAAAGACTACGAAAGCAAATTGACCGCCCTGCTTGAAGACGGTGGCACGTACGTCCGTCTTAAGCGGAATCCCACGCTCAAAGTGGAAAGGGAGCTTCAGAAGCTTCTCGCCGACGTCTTTCGTTTTGTTCCTCCACACAAAAAGTCCCTATACTACTCGCTCCTCTGTCACAACGGCTCGGCGCCGGCGTTGTACGGGTTGCCGAAGATCCACAAGCCAGGTATCCCCTTGCGTCCGATTGTGGACTTCACACGTTCGCCCCTGTGCAGGCTTTCTGGATACCTTCATCGCGTGTTCGCACCTCTCGTGGGAAAAGGCACTTCCTTCATTCGGAACTCCTATGATTTCATCGAAAAGGTGCGGGACGTCACGCTTGACGATGATGAGATCTTAGTCTCCTTTGATGTGAAGTCACTTTTCACCAGTGTTCCCGTGGATCTGGCTGTTGAGGTGTGTGAGGCTGCCTTGCAGTCCGACGATAAAATTGGGGACAGATCACCAATAGACGCACCAGATCTTTTGAAGCTTCTTAAGTTCTGTCTGGAAAACACATACTTTGTGTTTCAGGATATTCTCTACAAGCAGGTGCATGGAACCGCGATGGGCGCTTCAATTTCGGTCACGGCGGCAAACCTTGCCATGGAGTCGGTAGAGACACGTGCTCTGACGTCTTTTGACCGTCCCCCCGAAGATTTTCCTGCGCTATATTGACGACTGTTTTTGCGTCATCAAGAAAGGGGCTTTGGAGGCATTCTCGGCGCATTTGAACAGCGTAGAGACATCCATCCAGTTCACAACTGAAGTGGAGGTCTCTGGCCGTCTACCTTTCCTGGACGTACTTGTAGAGAGGAAAAACGGCCGCCTTTCTTTTGGTGTCTTTAGGAAGGCGACGCACACCGGACGTTACCTACATTACAAGTCGGTCCACCCGGCCTGCCACAAGCGTTCTGTTGCCGCTTCCCTGATACAGAGAGCACATAGGATTTGCTCCAGTGACGCTGACCGCGCCTCTGACCTTTCCAAAGTGCGCAGCGAACTTTCTGACAACGGGTACCCTATCAATTTTGTTCGTTCCGTAGAGCACCGCACACGCAACGTCGCCTCATCCCGCGCGGTGCAGCCCCAAGCTCGTGCAGCCATTCCCTATGTGCCTGGTGTTAGTGAAGCGTTGGCACGGGTACTGCGAACGTTCGACGTACACGTCGCGCATGTTCCTGCCCGCAAACTTAAACACGAACTGGTACATGTGAAGGACCCGCTCAAGAAAGAAAAGTTCCCAGGCATTGTTTATAAAATTCCATGTGCAGACTGCGACTATGTTTATATCGGGGAGAGCGGTAATTTTGAAAGACGACTGAAGGACCACATGAACGACGTCAGGAAGAAAAACGTAGTATCCAACGCACTTGCGGAACACGTGGCTGCATCTAATCACAACATTGACTGGACCAAGGCAACTGTAATCGCAAAGGAAAGAAACTGGTGTTCGCGTCAATATCTGGAATCCCTCCTTATCCAGACTACGAAAAAAACGCTGAACAGAAATGATGGCAATCTGCCACCAGCGTACGCCAGGTGTCTCGGCAATGTTCTAAAACGGACATAAGCCCGCTTCGCTGGGCCACTTTACTGTGAACAAGGCTACCGTACGGTAGCCGAAACGTCATTTTTTAATGTTCTAAACCTTTTCATTTGGTCGGCGCTCATTCTTTTCGTTTCCTCAAACTCTCCCGGCACATTCCCAAAGCATGTGCCGCAGTGTGGCTCTTTCCCCGCACGCTTTACACGCGTCCGTCGGGTATAGGCTCGGATAACATAGGTGTAGGATCTCCGGTCTGGGGTAAGTGTTTGTTTGTAGCAACCCCCAAGTTACGGCCTCTGTTTTGTTTAGCTTGTCGTGTGGTGGTGGGAATATGCGTCTGTTTAGTCTGTAATGCTGTGTGATGTCACTGAATATGGTCAGGCGATCGCCCCACGAACATTCCGGTTGCTGTTGTTGTGTTGTTAATGATGTCATCGCCCCGCTCTCGGAGGTGTAGGCGGCCACCAAATCGGCCGCGGCGGCCGTGATGTGAGCCGCCTGGTTGCCTGCAAGCAGGATGCTAGTGTGAGCCGGGGTTCACATGAGCAAGATTTTTTTGTGTCTAGGTGAGCTCTTTGCGACAAGACCGCCATAGCCAAAAAACCGCCAGGCCTGCGCAGAACGCGCAGCACAGTCACAGCGAAAGCTGGGAGAGCGGCCTTTCTGAACCTTTTTTAAACACTCTTTGGGGCAACTACTACAAATGCAATTGCATGGTACCCACTACGCCATAAATCATCATAATTTTTGTGTAGTGGGGAAGCGTCTACTATGCCATTATTCGTCATTCTTCGGAAAAGCGCGGTACCCGCTACACTCTTGTGACGCAATATGTGCACTTTGTTGATGCTGTGGCTGACGACAATGAAGAATTATGCCTCAGGCTTTTGTAATGGGTTGGAGCATTGAACGACCCACTCGTTACGCAATTCGCATTGTGTGACGCCTGGTTCTTACTTCAATGCTCTAAAACGCTTTACAACACACGTTAGCGCGATTTCTTACCCGACATGAAGCCTGCATAAGGTCAGTTTGCACCGCAGTTTCAAGCAGCGGGTTGCTTAGTGGTAGAGTGCTGGGCTGCCACGCAGAGGACCCGGGTTCGATTCGCGTTCTGTCATAGGTGTTTATTTATTTGTTTAGTTTTTTTTCTTATTTCGTGCGATATTGGTTACGGACACCGGCGGCGGCGGCGGACAACTACAGCACAGAAACGACCCTTGTTGTGATCTCATAACAGCTTTCGCTGTAAAACATTTCCAGCAAATCCGCCTTGCTCGTTCTAGGCATTGCTTTTCTGCTAAGTGGTAAGTATATATCGACAATACTGGCTTACTACGATATCGCTCGGCTGACACGTGCGTGAAAAGTGTGCATGATTTTCTCCTTGAGAACTTATACTGAGAATTCAGAAACTGTAACTTCCATTAGGATGGTCGACGTACACTGCGATTAGGCTTTAGGAATTTACCGCGAGAGCTTTAAAGAGTGCGTGTCGCAGAAATCCTGGTGTCAGCGTCGTTGTCGCTGGTTGTGAACGAAAACTGGGCGTTGTCCGTGAGCGAAAAATCACGACGCATCAAAACCTTAGCTCGACACTTAACGCGCTGCTCAAACACACAGGTATACACAGGATGAGGGCGAACTAAGAAGTGTCACAGTTGTTACTTCATTGTATTTGAGCAGCGCGCCCCTTTCGCAAACGGGGACTTTGCAGCGAGCGAAGTGACCTTCGTGAGCTCTGTAACTACAACGCAATCTTTCCTGTTAAAGCACAAGACGTATACATACATACCTCCCCCCATCGTGACATAAGCGCGTGCGCACGGGCGACCACGCGCCGTAGGGGCAATGTATACAGGTGTGCAGACGAGCGCACACCGAAGTTTTAGGGGCGAAGTTCCTCAGGGTGTGGGTCTGTCCCTCCTCTGTAGTATGTTGTAGTAGTAGTAGTAGTAGTAGGTAGCCACGTATAGTGGGATGTATCTACTCCACGTGATAAAGATGACGATGACGATTGATGACCATGAAGAATAAGCGCGTTCCAGTATAGTGGAATGTACCCACTACACGTGATAACGATGACGATGACGCTGATGACCATGAAGTATAAGCGCGCTCCAGACCACACATTCTCTTTCTGCCATGGATGAAAACGATCGTGAACGCACTCTCGCCCTCGAAAGGCAAAACGGCAACGCCGACAACAAACGTTCCCCTGAGATTAACGTCATGTATGAGGACCCCCGCGTTTGTGTGTCAGGTCTTTGTATGATGATCGAGTGGGCAAAATTTACGGGGGATTGACGGTTTACCAAATTACCTACGGAGCTTCGCCCACTCATCATCATTCACTTCGTGGATATGGCGGGATTTTTAACGTATACCTGGACGCAGAGTATCGTGAATCCCGCGCAAATATAACAACAAGCACACACTAACCACTGGTACTCGATATGCGCGTCTTCAAAGCGTCGTCTATTAAGGAGAGAAGCGGCGCTGTGTGCGCCCCTGAGTATCAGGGTAACCTACGCCTGCGCTCATGCATAAACTACCACACTGCGCTTTAGCAACGCGGGAGGCAGAGGTTCATAGCTGGAGCCGCGAACGCGTGCAGGAGTTCCACGTCCCGCTGGGCTCTGTCTCGACTCCACAAGGCACGACATTCACCCATCTACATCGTTGCCTGGCTGCAGTGCTTACTGCAGCAGTTTTATTAGGCAGTGCTATCGCACCCTAAGTAGTCGGCGACGAAACACCGTTGGTTCATATTGCCACGCGCGTTTCTTTTACTGCATTCGGTTTCCGCCCACAAAGACTATCAGCAGTACTCGGCGCAGACCGCGCCTTTATTGTTCCAGAAGCTTCACGGTTGTAGTAGATCGTTTTGTTAAGATTGCACGCGAGACGGTAACGCTCAAGATTATTCCAGAGCTTGCGCGACGACTAGTGATAAGGCTAGAATGTTCGACGCATGATTTATAAAAGCCGGCGCATTCCAACGAAGTTCAGTTGATCGACGGCCGACGCTCTGTTCGCCGCCTATCAGTGCAGTGTGTATTGCTGTAATCTGACTTTCTGTTTACCGGCCACAAGTTCGGCCTAATAAACAGTTTCATTTTGGACCTACTGACTTCTGCCTTCGTCGACGTCACGAGCACGTGAAAATATGGAAGCTGCACGACTCCGACAACGAGCTAACGCGAAGCGAAAGGCAAAGAACATAGGTGCGTCGGCGACTCGCCGATGCTAGCGGGAGGGTCCAGGGTTTCTCTCTGCTATCGAGAAGCTTTAACCATAGCCTCCAAGATTGCGCGCTGGCGCGCAATCTCGGACGCCATGCTATAACTGCGTCGTCGACGAATCATTCTCTATCGGTGCTAATAAGTGCATGCCGCATTACTTCTTTTCACCGCTCACAGACGGCGGCACCGCCCCGCCTCGCCAACAGAGAGCACCGCGCGAGAGAGAATGTGTGAGAGATATAAAGCGCGTTTGTGCAGAGCCTTGCAACTGCTTCGATAGCTCAGTCGGTATAGCACCGGGCGCTTTTCGTCGCGGGCCTAAGGATCAGAGGTTCAACGCCCGGCGGGGAACTTTTAAAAGCGAATGCATTTCATAGTCGGGCTATGTCAGGCATCCGGCGTTGGCGTTGGCGTTGTCCGCGGAGGAGGAGGTGGAGGATAGGTTGAGGAGGTGTGCGCGCCGGCAGGTGTTAGATGTGAAGCATCTTATGGCGAAGCTTAATCCGGTGGTGGTGGTGTACGGCGTGACCGCCCTTACTGCGCATGCGCAAACCCTTAAAAAAAGAAAATAAACAAACCTCCTCTCTCCCTCTATCTCTCCCCTTGGCCTCCCTCCCCGCGGCAACCACACCCCTCACTGCGCATGCGCCTCCCTCCTCTCTCCCCTGCTACGCTCCCCCCCTCTCTCCTCTAGGCATCCCCTGCCCGCGCCGTCCACACTCCCACTGCGCATGCGCGTCCCACCTCTCTTCCCCTCTCCTACGCTCCCCCCTCTCTTCTCTAGGCATCTCTGCCCGCAGCGTCCACACTCCCACTGCGCATGCGCGCCCCCCTCTCTCTCTCCTACGTTCCCCCCCCTCTACCTCTCTCGCCTCGCGACGCCGACACAGGCAGCGTCTGCTAGCGAGTTTCTTGGTTGAAAAAACCGACTGCTCGCGCTGCACAACCGTTCACTGGCCACCCAGTATATATGGCAATGAATCTTGACCTCCAAGGTGGTGCCGGTGGGAGATTTCTCCTGTGCGTTGTTGAACAATAAAAATTCGCAGCGTGCGCGTTAACTAAAAGCGGTCTGCGGCGGAGCTCGGCGGAGCTATATATGAAAAAAAAAAAATTAAAAAAATAAATAAAAAAATTTAAAAAAACAAGAAAAAGCAAAAAAAAGGCGCTGCGCCGTGCTCCCGACCGGGCTGCAGAAATTAGGCGCCTTTTACTTCTTCGAACCACAACCACCATATATAAATGGAGTGAAGCGCGCGCGAAATGCATTCGCATTTCCTCACGATTTCCTTCGGGCATGACCAGGATTTGGGGACATTTGCACGTAGCGCCCTCTCTTGTCGGTGACAGCGGTGGCCTGCCGTAACTGAATGGGAAGTAGGCGAAAAAATCATATCTCATGAAAAAAGCTAGTTATCAAAAACGACTCCCGGTTCTACAAAGCAGAGGCTTAATTAAACATTCTGTCAAAATTACAGTGTCACACTACAAACCGCGTGGCTTCCCAGAGTGTTTAATATTTAACAATGGGTCCCATGTATTTCCAATGGGGGTGCTCAATTGTCTAGGGAAGCCACAGGTTTTGTAGTGCGATAATGAAATTTCTCCACAGTGTTCTAGTAGGTCTCTGCTGTATAGATTCCGGAGTCGTTTTTGATAACTAGCTTATTTCAAAAGATATGATTTTTTTTCGCCTATTTCCCATTCAGTTATGGCAGGATGCGGTTGCTGCCGCCGAGAGATGGCGCCACGTACGAATGTCTCCAAATCCTGGGAATGGGTGGGGGCTTTTTTTCTTAATGTCTTTTTCTTTCGCATTCGGTAACGTTAATTTTAAAACGTCATATCCGTGACGGAAATACGTCACTAAAGTCTTGGTGGACCCCGGCATAAAACACTTTCGTGTTAATAGCTCGCCGTTAATATGCCGAAGGACGTGCGCTGTCGTGGCCGAGAGGTTTAACGACGCGCGCTGCGGAGCGAGAGGTTGCCCATTCGATTCCGCGCGTCAGAAAATATTTTGCTTTGTGGCATATATATATATATATATATATATATATATATATATATATATATATATATATATATATATATATATATATATATATACAAGGAATGACGCCGACGCTCAAAAGCAGCCGAGTGTGTCCATATGATGGCTATCGCAATAAAAAAAGAAATTCAAAATCACTACACATGCGTCATGTGTAGTGCGAGGAATCACGTAACAGATGTGACATTGCTCGGTAGCAGCGTGTAATCGCACCAGACAATCACGCCGTGTGCATTGCGCAAGGACTGGGTGGCTTGAAGACCCACCCGCCAAAAAAGCGCCCAGGCATAATTAATCAGCATTAGGGGCCTCGGCATCAACAAAGCGTGCTGTTGCGTAAGGAGTACAGTTATTGACGCGTAGGTGGTACCTCGCTAAATCGCAAAACGATTAATTATGACGCATTAGGCTCTTCGCAACCACTCTTGCCGTAGCATGCATTTTAGGGATGTTTCAAACTGCCATTGTTGAGCATTGCGCATAGGGATGTTGTCTTCCTCGCGGCACGGCTGAGGGCTCCACCGGAAACGAAGACCGGCTACCTAATGAGACGGAGATGCGCGTAGGGCCCAATATCGATGCCGCGTTTACTCTTCAAGGCGAAGCTCTAATTATAGTAACTGTTCGCGTTTCACGTCCTAAAGCTGTGATATGATTATGAGAGACGCCGTAGCGAGGTACTGGGGAAGTTTTGCCCACCTGATGTTCTTTAACATGCACGCAAATCTGAGTACATACCCCGCTCACATTTCGCCTCAACTGAAATGCGACTACGACGATTGGGATTAGGTTCCTCAACATTCAGGTTACCCAAGCGTCATGAAGCGGAGTCCAATTCTCGCATCGCGTGGTCCGAAAGGCCAAGGTAACGATCGTTCGCTCGGATAGAGGCTCGCACGTCCGCCGCTGCAAGAAAGTGCTGGGGAAAATGAGGCTGGGGATGCGAAGGCTTCCGCTGGTTACTTGCGGTGGATCAGAGCTCGTCTGGCCGCTTCCTGCGTCCAATCTAGAAACGCGCTTTCTCCAACTCAGCTCGCGTTTGCGCTCTGTCGTACGACTCACAATTGGTTTCTTGCAATGTTTCACGCGCATTTTCCCCTTAAGCAGTAATTTGAACACCACTTCAAGTTGCTTCTTTTGTGAAGGCCAATATCTTTGGCGTAAGCATCAAGAAACATACTGTAGAAAGTCCAGTCGAAACAGTCACCCTGATTTATTTTGCTTCCGGCTCCGGGCTTCGCGTCCTCATGGTTCTGCGGGAATTATGGAAAATTAGGTATGTTAAAAGGGTGTAAAAGAAAGTATGTACCCTGTAAGCTGTTTCAAGAAGAACGAATTGGGCAAGGATAAAGCTTCTGGTGGCATAGGCAACTGCGTTAACTACGACATACAAGGCTGTGCGCGAAGCTATCCTATTTGGGCTAGTTTAAAGGACAAGCAAAAAAGAAGAAGAATCTAATATCACATCTATAACTTACCTGCGTTCGACGAGAGCTGCGTTGGTTGGGAGATTCTGCTTTCAGAGGATTCGCTTAGCGGTTTACACGGCACTTTCTGCATATTTTTGTGTTTCACAGAATTTACTTGTAAATTTGGCGGTTGTTTTTTATGCTACGCTGCCTCTCTCTGTCTACCCTATATGAGCCTCTCAGTTATGAAACATAAAGAAAGACATAAATGAATAACTAACTAAATAAATAAATAAATAAATAGTCTGCAACCACCCTATAATATGCCCTTTTCTTTTCTTCCAACTTATTTGTAATTATACAAAATCATAAGTGATCTACCAGATTCATGTATTTTCTTCTATCCGAATGTCTCTAAAGTGTTTTTTTTTCACCTGTCACAACGTGGTCATGATATTCTTTTCGAGTTTATTGATAAACTCGAAGTTATTGCCGCGGCTTGCTTAAAAGCAGCACTCATTATGTATTATCTTTTTCAATGTACGATCCTACCAGTCGTGATTTCTCAACGACAGCGGTAGGCACTGCAATACTACTCCACTGCGCATTTTCTTCTGGCAGTCATGGTCACGTGTCAGCTGTAAGCGCAGATAAACGTGCTGTTTTTACACATTCTAACAAACGCAGCATTTACCTCTTCCATAACGCTTTTTTATTTTCGTCCATCTCTATGTTTAGAAGGAAACGCAGCTCTGAGGAAGTCTTTCAAGTCTGAAACCGATGCAAGGGTCCTTTCCCGATGCATCGGAGCGTTCCAGCAGTGTAGCCCACGAAGAATATGGACGGGTTGAGCAGCGACTGTGTCGCCAAACTATATGTTGGTTCTAGTTCACTATAGTCGCCACACTCTGCGGCCCAGTCGATTGGGTGAGAAGTGGACGCTACTTCAGAGGCGTCTGGACGGACACAGCGAGGGAGAATGCTGGTGGATGGACGTGATCCCGTAATTAAAGGAAGAGATACCGAAACGGGGCACCGTCTGTTATCTCTGTAGTCCCTCCTGCGTGGTATAGTTGGGCTGGCGCTCATACTTCGTGGCACGATGGGCTTCCTACCGACTTCCTATCAGCACTACCTCGTTTATTGCCAATTTGTGTTATTTGTCATGAATTTCTATGTTACTGTCACAGCCAGTAACACATAAATGAATATTCATTAATTGTTCATTAATTATTTTCAACTGATCACGCTTACCTTGGCGCGCATTTTCTCTTCACCCCTAAAAAAGCCTCCTGTTTTCTGTTTTAAATATGCATGACTTTTGCAACTGATTATCGCCATTGCAACAATGCAAAAAAAAAAAGTTTTATACAAAAACGAAACACGGAGCTTCAAATATACCAGCATGTGTTGTTGCGCTTAAAGCTCAGGTGGCAGAGAGAACAAAAGAACAAAAAATGCCAAGAAACTTCAGTTGGGAGTTTTCCTTTTCGGCGAAAAGACATGAACTACGCATCCCTTTTAGAACTCTTGTATCAGAGAGGGGCACTTGGAAGCTCACCGTGTCCGCTTATCTCCAAAAACATCGGTCCTTCTTGAGGTTTGATGACCCATTTGTATTATCAAATTCTGAAGCTGTTGTTAAGGCCCTAAAGGAACGAGACTTCCGGGAACATAGAGCTTTGAGTATCGATGTATCTGATGTCAGGGGCGTAGCCAGAAATTTTTTTCGGGGGGGGGGGGGGGCACCGCCTTGATTTTGGGAGGGGCACCTCCTTGAAATGGTCAGTTTTCGCTCTATATGCCATGGCGAAAAAAAAAATTTCGGGGGGGGGGGGGGGCACGTGCCCGGTGTGCCACCCCCTGGCTACGCCACTGTCTGATGTAGCCGCATTATCAGCTGATGGAATGTGTAAAATCTTGTATTTTGGAGAACGATGAAATGGGATTTAAGAACCTGTGTGGTATTTTAATGTAATCTTTATGGAAGAGTTGTTCATTTACTGCAGGTCCAGTGTGGTTAGGTGGGATAACAAACTGTTTATTGAGCTCAATTGGGTTACTATTGGTTCGAAAGTCGCTCCGGTTAGTTTAGTGGACAAAGCCGTAAGAGACAAGTTCAGAGAAGCGGCCAGTCTGATTTGTAGATATCTGGATGACCACATAGCGATGTTAAGAAAGGAAGATTTTACACAAAATGCTGGGTTGGTTCTGAAAGTGTTCCAAGAAGGTGTATTGGATATGCGTTAAATTTCACGATTGAGTTGCCAAGTGACAAAAAAATTGTAATTCTTGGACCTTGAATTAAAGTTTGGAAGCAACTATGTTTGCTGGCTGTACAAGCCCAGGACCGGGAAGCCACTACTAGATTATAATTCCGGGGCATTTCACACTGATCGAAAATAAGGCGCTTGTCTCGTGGTTTTCGTTTCTTCGTCGTCCTTGTTCCTTATGCGCTGTTACTTTTTTTGCCCCGTGTAGCCTTCGCAAGCCAAATCCCTTTCCTGCCCTCTTCGGCACGCGAGCGGGAGGAACACATGACGCGTACGCATGAACACGTCATGTTCACACAAGGTCACGAGCGCATCACGTGTTCGAACCAGCCCGAGCCCCTGAGACGCGAGCGATGTTGTGGCGGGCGTTCTACGCGCTTCGTCTCTGCAAGCTATGCCGAATGCGCACTCGCCGATCACTAGGCTTTCAACCTATTACTGAACATTAAATCTGCGACATTTTTACGGACGCGAGACTAGCAGTGTGCCGCATGAACATTTAGTTACACGCGGGAGGATAAATGAGCCTTATGAGCTCTGGAACGCGGTAGAATATTAGTTTCGTTGCAATGGTGGCGTCTGCACGATGCGCAAAGCGCGAGAACACGAACGCATGCGAAACGGAGGTAGATTAGTCTCGCATCTCGCTGCGATTCACAGTAAAAATTAAAAAAGGAAACGGACTCATTCCGTTTGTGCGTTTTATTATTGCTCTCAAGTTTTTTTAATCTATTCAAGCAACAAGTTGCACAAACTACCCGTCGTGTCAAATAATTATCGTAGTGTGACATGCTACTGTTGGCGACGTCAGAGCACAGTGGTCTACGTAGAGGAGCGACGTCACAGCACTACCGTCTACGTAGGGCCATTCCATCGTGTACGTCATCCCCTCATTCTCTTGGCGCGCGCCCGCGAGAAGAAGGGCAAGTAGCGTTCAGCTTGAAGTTTGGCCCATTTCAGCCGCGCGTAGCGTTGCAAATTTTGGCAGACGTGATCATGAACGCCCAGTGTATGCACTGCGCTCGTCAGCTCAAAATTTTCAAACCTGGTGAGGGGTCATGCTCACATGGCTTCCCACTGTAGGAACTGCAATTGCTATCCTGTCCTGACTGATACAAGTGTCCTATAATGATCCCAAGATCGCACCGTCAGGGAAATCATCGAAGCATTTCACATCAAAAAGGGGGGAAGGGGTTGTATCAGCCAGACCTCACTTAGTCTCCTGTAAAGTAAAAGGAGATTATCTTTCTCGATGGCACTTAGGATGTGGACTATGGATATCTCGCTCAACTCGCGCATGCTGTCACTAAGCTGTAGCCTTGATACGCATATGTTGCATCATGTGACCATCATATATATATACATATATATATATATATATATATATATATATATATATATATATATATATATATATATATATATATATATATATATATATATATATATATATATATATATGTGCGTGTGTGTGTGTGTGTGTGTGTGTGTGTGTGGCGCGCGCGCTCAATAAATATTTTAGTTGATAGTCAGCGCTCGTGTCGTTGTTTCCTTCCTTCCTTCTTTTGTGTTCGTTTGCGCGCGCTGTTTTATGATGCAGTAGTTAATGCGCAGGCGCGTGAACGACAGTTGCTACTGCGCATGCGCGGCGTGACGTCATTCCTGCGGTCGCGAGGTAATGCCACGGGCTCTCGCAGCTGTGGCGACGGCGCAGCGATGTTTTATGAGAGGGTTAAAATTACAGATAGCTGGAACAGCTTCGTTGTTAAAATTGAACTGGAGCACTGAGGTCGCTTTACCGATTACTCTGACATGGCTGGCAGTACCGTATATGCTCAATTTTGTGATTCATTTTTGGCCGCCTCATGAGCCGTCGAGCTTCTGGTTGTATATTGTATATGGGAGGTTTTACTTCCAAAAACCAAGATATGATTATGACAGACGCCGTAGTGGAGGGCTCCGGAAATTTTTACCATCTGTTGTTCCTTAACGTACACGGGCCTCTACCTGTTTCGCCTTCATCGAAATGCGACTGCCGCGGCCGGGACCTAACCCGCGATCTTCGGGTCAGCAGCCGAGCACCCTAGCCACTGATCCACCGAGGCGGACAAGCTTCTGGTTTCTTGGCGCGCATCCCCAGGTGGTTTTCATGAAGGAGTTGGAACACTCATTTTCTTGTGGCTGCGGGAATGAACACGCGAATTCCCCAGAGAATCAATCTCGGTGCAACGACAACTCGGTCCTCCTCACCTAGTACGGTTTAACTACATGTGCTGCCTAGTTATGTCGATGGCCAACCACTGAGGATCCAGCCCTTCACCTCAGCCAAGACGCTGTCTTTTTTGATAAGCTTGGTGATATCCACTGCTTGTAATGGTGCACAGACCACAGCTTCCAGCAACACGTCTTCAGGTGGCTCTGGTTAGTCTTTGTCCCCGGGCGCTGGCCATCGTCTGTGTGCATCGATGTTGGAGTTGTCCTCACCTCGGCTGTACAGGGTGCGATAGTTATACGCAGAGAATAACAGAATCCACCGTAGCATTCTGGGTGACAATACTTCTGATACTCGCTTGTCAGTGCTAAACAAACCCCCCCCAAAAAAAAAAGGTTGGTTCAGTCTTTTTTTATTTACCGCTGCCACAGGAAGTTGCCCATTTGGAATACTCGACTGATTCCCAGACCCCTTGTTGCACCAAGCCGTCCAATTCTTTGGCCACGTCGTCCTTCACTGCCAGTGGGACTGACGACTCTTTAAGGAACGTCGGTTTGGCGTCGTCTTTCAGTTCGATGTTAACTGGCGATCCACTGAAGCCAGGAAAGTCACTGTGAAACACCCCAGAAAATCGTGAAGTCGTGTCTTACGCATTTAGTTGCTGAAATCTATGTAACCCAGTGACCAACGGCTTAAACTAGTTCCGTCCGAGCAACTGTTACCTCGCCTCCTTACTACAATAAAGGTAGCTTTACCTTCCCGTCGTTGAATTCCACCAAAACACTTGCGCGACCCACCAGGCACCCTTTCTTTTACTCCCTTTCTTCTTCTGCTCATGTGGCGTTGTCACGGAATGCCACTTTTTCGACCCCTCGTCATGCTTTAACGCGCGCCGCACCCAACCCGCTGACCGGCGCACCGTCTTGGACGTCAGGGACTTGTTTTTCGTAGAGCCGCGAAGAGCAGCGGAAGGGAGTGTCGCTGCCGAAGTTGTCTCTTTGTTCAATACCGAGGCCACGGCAGGTATACGGAAATCCGCAGTGAGCCCCGAACTTTTTGGCTGCAAACGCTCGGCATGAGAATGGAGGCAAGATGCGTTCCCACGGTAGGAGCTGCCCGTGCATGAGCCGCCTACGCAGTCACCGTAAACGGGTTGTCGCGCTTGATGAGGGGAGAACCCTCCCCTAATTAAAAAGGGGCGTCGTAAATATTTTGAAGGCGGACTTTTGCGACAATGAAACGCGCATGATTGGACCCATGTCGATGGCCCCTTTTCCCCCCAGGAAGAGAGTGAGAGGACACGAAGGGGATTTAAGCGCAGGTTAGAGCCCTGCTAATCAGTCTGGCTGCTTGACAAGCATGGAGTAGAAGTAGATCACCGAGTATCTCTCCTAGAAGTTTGTAGTGTGCGCTTTGTATCGGCTGGCCACCTAAACTTAGCCGTTCGCCTAGTTGAGACACGTCTGCAACGTAGGCATCGGGACTTCAATCTCAGGTTAGCTCAACCTGCCTGAGATCTCCTTCAAGCACTAGCTCCCGGAAACATCGGCGTTGCAACTCAGACCCACCGACATTGGAGTCGTGCCAGATATCTTCGGGACTTCTCGCATCCGATCGTCGTGGACGCAACGCTGCCGGTCATCACACGTATGCTTCACCTGTTTATATCATCGAACTTTCCCGCCTTTATTGTTAATCTCGTTCCATTGTTAGTTTCGCGTTAATTGATCTTGTGTATTTTTGTAAACTCATTGTTTTAAGTATTTGTTCATTGTTAGTTCTTTGAAGTGTTGTATTTAGATCGCTTGTGCCGCAATAGCTAGAGTAAAGCTGTTGTTTTGTCCAAACACGTCTCCGATCTTTTCACTGTTCTACTTCCGTACGGAACGACCGAACCCGCTGTCATTCCCGTCGCCGACTTCGCGCTGGCGACGCTGAGAGATAGCAGAAACCAGTAACAAAACTGGCGTCCGCGACTGGGACGTTCCGTACAATAGTGGGGCAGTGAGGGGTGAACGAGAAGCGTGCGGACGGTTTGGCGATAGACCCGTGTGTTGAGGCTGTCGCGCCTGGTTGATCGTTCCGCATGTGAAGTGTCAGCGCGCTGTTCTGGTTAGCGGCTGTATAGCGACAGTTCGCAGTATTGAGATGATGGATTTTGAGAAGATTATCGGGTACGGCAAACAGTTAGGCCTTGAGGGCCCGGAACTCAGAGAATGGGTTAAGGAGCAACATGAGTTAGCCAGAGAGGAGCTGGAACAGGCCAGAGAGGAACGTCGGAGAGAAATAGCGCATCGAAGAAGGATGCTAGCGTTAGATGGAGAGATTGAAGGGTTGAAGCGTGAGATCGAGGCACAGCGGCGGAGTGATGAGCCGTCGACAAGTGTAGCTCACGCTGTCATTGAAATCGCGCCTGAGAAAGGCACGCGCTCTTCCGATTGTGCGAAGGCAGAGCAAAACGAGAGTGAGGCCGTGGCTGATATGGAGACGGAAACGGAAAGCATTCCGCAGGACTTTCCGTGTGAGACTGAGGCTGGTCCTAGTCACCCTAATAGGGTCAGCGAGGAGCTGGAGACTTGCCTAGCGCCCCAACACGGGCATGACCTTCAGGAGGTCGAAAAAGAAGAGGACGAAGATTGCGCAAATATCGCCAAGGACGCCAAGCTTCAGGAGCTAAGCGCTATCGAGAAGCACGGCCCAGCGTTCGATTTGCTCAAGGGTAGCGCAGATGAGTCGGCCCGACATTGCGGCAAAGCGGAGAAATCGGAAGGCCCACGTGGTGGAGAAGATGGTGCACAAGCACGCTTGAACCTTAACACCTCCGAGGTCGCAACACGAGGCGAGGTTCAAGGCAACGAGGGAAAGGTTCGTCGCAAACGTCGCCGCAAGAGAAGGAAGCGAACGCTGGCGGCACGGCGAAGGCTAGAGACGGGTGGTCCACCGCGGCGTGAAAGAAAAAAGGGTCGGCCATCGGGCTGTTCAAGAAGACGCCCTTCGTTGCGTACAGTGAGGCGCACTGCACCTAGGGAACCGTGTACCACGTGTTCCACTGCGTGAGACACGCGAGAAGAGGAAAGCTGCACCGCGGCGTGAAGAAAAGAAAGGTCGGCCATCGGGCAATTCAAGAAGCCGCCCTTGTCGTAGAGAGAGGCGCACTGCACCGAGGAACCGTGTACCCCATGTTCCACTGTGTAAGACACGCGAGAAGAGGAAAGCTACACCGCAGCGTGAAGCAAAGGAGCATCGGCCATCGGCCAGATCAAGAAGACGCCCTTTGTGGCGTAGAGTGAGGCGCACTGCTCCGAGGAACCGGGTACCAGATGTTCCACTGCGTAAGACACGCGAGAAGATGAAAGCTGCACCGCGGCCTTCGACCAAGCGACAAGTTCGCAAATTCCTCGGGTTGACCGGGAACTATCGGGAATGCTTCCCCAATAGCGCGGAAGTCAGCGCTCCTATCACTGAAATAACTCGGAGGGGCAGAGCAAACTCGGTCAAATGGACCGCAGCGCACGACGAGGCTCTTCGAAGTCTGAAACGACATGTCGCCGCAGCGCGAATTATACTTAAGCCAGAATAGTGCTTTTCGGGCCTCGGGGGCATGATATTGTTCTTTTTTCCGTCGTTTCTGTTTTCTTTTCGAGTTTTATTGGGCAGAAGAGTGTATTTTGGGTTGATTTTACTTTGGCCTGGAGCACTAGTTGTTTTTATTGTGGTGCGTATGAAAGTTTCATTACCGCAGAGAAGCCCACTTGATAGTTTTTTTTTCTTTTCCCTTGTCATTGCATACATTCCCGAAGTGTATTTTTTTCTAGAGGGGTGCAATGTACGGCTTTTTATTTTTCTTGGTTGTATGAAGCACTGATATGTTGTGTGCAACGGAAGCATGGTGCTCTATTAGTTTTGTTGAAGTTGTTCTTACGTTGATGTACTCAGCGTATATGTTGTGAATGAGAAGGACAGTCCCTATTTCTCTCATGTTGGTTGTGTTTTGTTTTGGGGGTCGAAGAAATTGTCCCTCCGTGCGTGAAAATGTTATGGATAACATTCCGAAAGTGGGGGGCAATGTCACGGAATGCCACTTTTTCGACCCCTCGTCATGCTTTAACGCGCGCCGCACCCAACCCGCTGACCGGCGCACCGTCTTGGACGTCAGGGACTTGTTTTTCGTAGAGCCGCGAAGAGCAGCGGAAGGGAGTGTCGCTGCCGAAGTTGTCTCTTTGTTCAATACCGAGGCCACGGCAGGTATACGGAAATCCGCAGTGAGCCCCGAACTTTTTGGCTGCAAACGCTCGGCATGAGAATGGAGGCAAGATGCGTTCCCACGGTAGGAGCTGCCCGTGCATGAGCCGCCTACGCAGTCACCGTAAACGGGTTGTCGCGCTTGATGAGGGGGAGAACCCTCCCCTAATTAAAAAGGGGGCGTCGTAAATATTTTGAAGGCGGACTTTTGCGACAATGAAACGCGCATGATTGGACCCATGTCGATGGCCCCTTTTCCCCCAGGAAGAGAGTGAGAGGACACGAAGGGGATTTAAGCGCAGGTTAGAGCCCTGCTAATCAGTCTGGCTGCTTGACAAGCATGGAGTAGAAGTAGATCACCGAGTATCTCTCCTAGAAGTTTGTAGTGTGCGCTTTGTATCGGCTGGCCACCTAAACTTAGCCGTTCGCCTAGTTGAGACACGTCTGCAACGTAGGCATCGGGACTTCAATCTCAGGTTAGCTCAACCTGCCTGAGATCTCCTTCAAGCACTAGCTCCCGGAAACATCGGCGTTGCAACTCAGACCCACCGACATTGGAGTCGTGCCAGATATCTTCGGGACTTCTCGCATCCGATCGTCGTGGACGCAACGCTGCCGGTCATCACACGTATGCTTCACCTGTTTATATCATCGAACTTTCCCGCCTTTATTGTTAATCTCGTTCCATTGTTAGTTTCGCGTTAATTGATCTTGTGTATTTTTGTAAACTCATTGTTTTAAGTATTTGTTCATTGTTAGTTCTTTGAAGTGTTGTATTTAGATCGCTTGTGCCGCAATAGCTAGAGTAAAGCTGTTGTTTTGTCCAAACACGTCTCCGATCTTTTCACTGTTCTACTTGCGTACGGAACGACCGAACCCGCTGTCATTCCCGTCGCCGACTTCGCGCTGGCGACGCTGAGTGATAGCAAAACCGTAACAGGCGTCTCCTACTGAAACTTCCTACCCTCGTCTTTAGAACGACAAGATTTCGCTATTTGTCCGATTTTTTTTGCGCTTGAAACAGAGCGCGTTTCTAAAACTTCATAAATGCAGAGCGTGCTTACCATTGCAGCGGTAGCAACTCGAGTGGTCCATCACGGTGTCACCGCGTGCGAGTTGCTAAAATTAGCCCCTGGCTGTCTTTTGTCTAGTCCCGTCCCTGGTTCCGTAGGTCTCGCTGCTGTTTTGCCGTAGCTTCTGCTGTCATACAAGGTCTGTCCGGAAAGTAGCAGGACTGATCTAAAAAGATATGTTATTCACAACTCTGGCATATCGATTTAATCGTTCTCAAAGTATGACCCTTCTGCATCAACACAGCGTTTCCAGCAACACTACCAATGACTGAAGGCTCCCTGCAATGTAGAAACCGGAATGCTCTTCAGCTCCCCTCGTTACGGCTTCTTCAACGACGGGGACCTAACCTTGGTTCCTTAATTTCACGACCCTGTTTCGTCAGGGGAAGAGGAAGGAGTATGAAAAAGTGACATCAGGGATCTAGGGTGGCTGGGGAAGCTGTGCGATGCCACGCTTTGTTAGGAAGTCCATAAGAGCAGTAGCAATGCGGCTCGGCGCATTGTCGTGACATTTTAACGTTAAGGCGTCCTGACTGTTGCTAGTCTTCAATTTGCTCTCTTCCTTCCCGAGAGAATTTGTGCCACTCAAAAACATTTGATTGACGAATGACCTCCCTCCCATAAACCGCCTTTATCATGCCATCAGTCTCACGCGCAGTTTTGCCCACTTTTATGCGAAACTTCACCGCGCAATGCTTCTCTAACAAAATTAATTGTGGAGATGACAAGGCACCTTGAAAGGGGTTCATCTTAAACTCGATCTACACTCCGCGACGAGTTGGAAGCGACTGCCGACAGATATGCTGGTAGCAAAGTTCCCCCCACCACCCAACCAGCGGAGGAACATCCTCCTCTTTTACCAAGTTTTGGCAAGAAAAATCAGTGCTACTACTTTTCGGACAAACCCTGTAGTCATGTTGAAAGCGACATGTACCTGAAGGTTGTCCTCTGCGAGAAGGCGCTGATGGATAGCTGCGTGTTCTTGATGCCGCACATAAAATGATCCCGCATCACTACGTCCAGCGGTAACTGCGTGTCACCATAACCACATACTTCGGTTAGCTTTAGCAGGGCAGCATAGTCTGCGACTGATTCTTCAGCCGCATAGTGTATTCTTTAGAACAAAAACCTTGTGTGCATCTCCGAAGGCCTAGGATGAAAATTCCTGTGAATCGCCGCCTTGATTTCGCTGTAGCTTGCCGTGGTCGCACTTACCGACTTCATCAGGGTTACGTTGAGCCATGAGTTTCTGC